>JANTPZ010140228.1:0-59209 GCA_025593235.1 Vachellia pachyceras | reverse complement strand
GAATTGATCGATATATCTCTCGAAACAAACGAAAAGGAAACGAAAGATGAAACATAAATCATGGATCAACTAAACCCTCTCGGGGACTTGCTTAAGAATAAGAAAGAGGAATCCTATATAAATACCATGAAATAAGGTTTGGTCCTATTCATGGGGATTCTGTAAATATTCCATTCCAAAAAAATAAAATTCGAAACAATTGGGATTTTCCTCCTATACCCCAGAAGATAGATTATTACGAGCTATACTTGGCATTCAGGTATTCACCTCAAAGAAAACTTGTCTAAAACTACCTATAGGTGGTAGGGGTCAATTGAGTTATTGATGTGAGATGGATCCATAAAAAAGGGGTTCTAGACTCAATTAAATAATATATAGGAAATATAGCTTATTTATTTACAAATCTACTCTCCACCTAATCTTGGCCCATCATCATGAAATATACAAAAACGATTACAATTAAAAGGGGAAAAAGAAAATAACGATACCCTAACGTTAGTAATATAATGATGTCATTTTCAAAACTAATTAGAGTCATCAATGTAGTTTATGTTATTTAGCTAGAGATATTCAATGACATATTTGGTAAGTCGAGATAAGACTTCTCTCACGTGTTTACCTCAAATTTACGTAAAATCATTTTAAAAAGCCATAATAAAATTGGTTTTATTGAAGGGGTGATGGCCAGGGGCAGTTCTTCTGTCCTTCATTTTGGTGCTAAAGGGATAAGGCATGAAGGGAATACTGTTTCCGTGGGTAAAAGCACTAACATCTTATCTTAATAATATTATTTTCATTACGATATTATTCTTGTCATCTTTACACGATATGCTCTAACGATCCTTGTTTTATAGTCAACAAAGAAGTCATTAATTTTATGACTGTGTCATTTCTTCCTTTCATCTAAAATTTTGCCCTGCAGCATGCTTTATTTATCAATAGAATTAAAAAAAATGACGACCAATTTTTATGTAATATAATTATATATTCATGAGCCACATATTTCCTACATTTATATGGTAGGGCAAAAAATTGGAATTAACTGAATTTTAAGGAAGGAAAATAATCATCAAATTGATATCAAGTTTAAATGGGCATGTGAAAGATTTATTGAAATAGATGAGTATATAAGAAAATTGCTGGGAGAATATTAAATTAAGCAAGACGTTGGGGGAAAGAAATAATATTTTCTGCTTATTTTATTTTGATAAGTTAATCAAAATCATTTACAATAATAAGCTCAGGACATGTATTTCAATAATTAATCCCTCGTGTTTAGATTAAAATCTCTCCCATGAGGTTGATGTGCTTGTACTTTAGTCTCAAGGGCCTTTAGCGTTCATAGATCAAATGACGGCTCTTCGTATCATATCATTTAATTGAATTTTTCAATGAAGTTGTTTATCTATCAAAATGAGACTTTAAGTCAATTTGATAAAACATATCTCAAATTCATATACTTACAATCCAATAGCCTATTAAACAATATGAGACTTCGTTAAATTCTAAGGAGCTATTTTTGTTGTCAGTTGGGGACCCAACAACTATATTTACTTTGATTTCACTTTAATTAATTTTAAGATAAAATAAAATTTATTAAATCGTAAATCATTATATAACACATTATTGGCATTTGGCAAAGAAATCAGTGAAGTAATGAGATATGGTTAACCTTTATATATATATATATATATGTTTTTTCAATATTTATCTTATTAATAACTGTCTATTAGCGTATCTCACATTTACTAAATCACACAAACTAGATACATAAATACATACATACATCTCCATTTATTCACATTAGGAAAGTAGCTTCTACCGTGACATTACATACATACATACATAC
This sequence comes from Vachellia pachyceras, assembly GCA_025593235.1. Classification (NCBI taxonomy): domain Eukaryota; kingdom Viridiplantae; phylum Streptophyta; class Magnoliopsida; order Fabales; family Fabaceae; genus Vachellia; species Vachellia pachyceras. The sequence continues at coordinate 57,360 of JANTPZ010140228.1, read as the reverse complement.
ATACATACATACATACATACATACATACATACATACATACATACATACATACATACATACATCTGTACTTTTAATCTGTTTGTTGATTAAAAGTGTTATCCAATTTCAATTGATAGAAGAAATCAAGTAGCTTTAGATCGTTGACCCAAAAGAAGAAAAGAAAGAAAGGGAAAGAAAGAGGGGGGAACCAAGGGATAATGGGACTTGAGTCTTGAGTCACTGACTCACTAGATATCCCATCTTTAAGATTAAGATAAGATGTTAGTGTGCTTTCACCAATGGAAAGTTTCTTTTTTGTTAGTGTGCTTTCACTAATGGAAAGTTTCTTTCTCTTCATCATGCGAATTCCAGGAAAAAGCAATCTCTTCAAGAAAACCAATATTTACAACTAAAAACAGGGAGTCATTATTTTCATTTTTTAATTTTCATCATTTTATATATTTTATAAAGATTAGCCAAGGTTAGGTAGAGAGTAGATTTTTAAATAAATAAGTTATGTTTCCTGTATATAGTTTTATATATATTGTGACCTGTTAAAAGTGTTTTTATATAAAATGTATTTTGGTTCTTAGGAGTTCATAATTATAATAATATTTATAAATCTATTAATTAATTTATATTTTTAGTGATTAATTATTCATCATATGATATTTCAACCTATACAAATTTGAGTCACATGGCTCCATTTATTGAAAAGTTCTTTACAAAGTATGAGGTCTTATAAAATAAATGTAATCATAAAAAAATTTAAATAACGAGTTAGTTGTATGCACCTTCACTGAAATTTATATTTCATTATGTTACTACATTTTTGTGGGATTTTGTGAATAAATTTCTTTCTCAGGACCTTAGAATGATTGTTCCTTTTTCTTCTCTACACACTCACCCTGAACCAATGTAATAGTAGACATTATAAAATTTCTTTCAGCCCCTTTTAAATATTTTCCAAAGTGAGATGACATATGAGCTATAAAAGTCTACTTCATGTTCATATTTTATTTCCTTGTCGACATCTGTAAGCACTTATTGTAATGCCTAATACACCAAAGATGTCTAATGCAAAAAAAAAAAAAAACACAGAGTTGTTCCCAGAATATCATGAAATTATAATGCTGTGGCAAAACAAAAATCTAGAAACGTCATTTTAATGAAACCAATGCTTTTTATCTCTAATATGGTCCAGCTTTTCAACACTCACACCAACCAATGTTTGTTAGTAGACAGTTTTTAATTTCTTTTCTATCCTTTTGGATATTTTCCGAAGTGAGGTGACATAAAGTGTGGTTAATAAGCTGGAAAAAAATGTAATTCTTCTTTTGATATTTCATTTCCTTGTCAATGTCTGTTGTCCGCTTCTATATCTCAGAAAATTATGAAGTTATAATGCTGGGAAGAAATGTCACTTTTATATCTTATATGGTATCGCTTTTTTTTTTTTAATTTTAAAGCAAAATCTGGTTTGAAAAATGAAGACCTAACTGTCTAAAGTACGAAGAAATAACCTTTTGAATAGGACCGGGCTGAATAAAAGATTAGAAGGCAATAGATTTTGGGGAGCACGTAATGCCCCACCTTATCTTAGAAGAAGATGCTCTTCATTTACTTTTTCACTGTTGATAATTTATCCATATTTTTAAAATTTATGAATTCTTCACACTTAATATGTACGATACAAACCACTTCCTACTTACAAAAGAGCTTTCATGTCACTAAACTACAAGGCAATTCATCGTGCTTATCACTTTCACTTAATACACTTTAATATCTCTGAAACATGGCTTTGAAAAAACCTGAACAATACAAAACGGATAACAATACATTACAGGGACTTAAATATTGAGAAATTTCTTCAATTATTGAGTCTAAAATTATGGATGTTAATTAGCTAGATATTGTGATCTAACACTGTAGGAAACAGTTAAAAAAAACTAGACAAAAGTCTTCAATCATAACTCCTCCCTTGACATCATTAGAACACAATCTAATAATGATAAATATTCAATTAAGGCTTAAATTGAGGGAGCTTAACTGAAGGATCCAAGTCTTACACTAGAGTATTGTTACATCAATTACCAGAAAGAAAAAATTGCAAGAAAAAAATTGAACATGTATAAATGTGAGGGTTATCTTGAAGTGATTGAAATAAACTAGGTAAAGATATCCTTAAATATTAAAAAAAATGAAATAAAGTGAAGGATCGTTGCCGCTCTGGACTCGTGGTTCTCCCACTAAGTATATAATTAACCATTATGTGCTCATTTGGGAACGCGGTAGAGAAGTACTTTTACGTAAGTTGATGTGTATATGTAAGGGAGATTATTTTGTTTTACGAAAAAAACATGTTGAATGTGTGTTTGACTTTTCCAAACGCTCCAACAAACAAGTTCATAATTAACTTATGACAGTGCTTTATTTATATATATTAGCATAATGACAATTATTTAAAGAAGAATTTTCCTGTAGCAAAGTCTTTACTTTGGAAAGGAACGCTTTTGTTTAGTTAAAAAGAGGAAGTGAATCAGGCTGCATTTAGATTAGCTTCTGGAGAAATTAACTTGTGTTTTGCAAAACCATCACCATGGCTTAATATAATCAATTAACTTATGGTTTGCCCAATAATTGATTCTCCGTGGAGTTCCTAAACACACACTCCTCGATCAATTCATTCCATTCCTTTCATTGCTCCCTTTTTTTTTTCATTTTCACTTAATTGCTTTCACTATTCTATTCTACGCTAAACGTACATGCACTCTATAGATATTTATCGATGAATAGTATTGTGATATGTTATATACATTATGACTACCCCTAATATTTTAGAGATTTTATGAAGGTGACAGGGGGGAGTCTATATTAAATTTGATGGATTTGACCAATTAATTGACCAAAAATATTGAAATATTAAAATATTGTCAAAATCGTGAGTTTAAACAATTAAACTCGTGACAGAAAAGTAAACTCGAATCATTATGAGTTGGTAAATAAAATAGAATAAAAACTGTTGAAATTTAATAAAAATAATTTTTACTAATTGATTATAAATAAAAAATATAATACCTACAACTTGCATGCAAGCTAAAAATTCCTAAACAGTAAAATTTGTGTTAGAGAGAGAACATTATAAAAGAAAGAAAGCAACAATATCATTATGCCACGTTGATGCTGAGTTTGGAAAGCCAAACAGCGCATCAAAAAGAAGTTGGAAATGCTGCCTAAGTGCGATGACTCAAGAAAATAATGATGAAAGGACCCATGGAGCTTTTACCTGGAAACTCGCCAATTCGCAAAGAAACTAAGATTTTAGATTCAAGCGAGTTCAGAACAAGTTTATGCATTCTTTTTTTTTTTAAATGCACTAGCTAACCAGAATCTAGCAAGTAGGATCACATTTGGTATTTGAACTTAGTTTGTTACGATATGAAGTACCAACTCCCTCTGTTAAATACAACATCAGTTGGTATAGATCATGGTTTTAATAGCATTCCAAAAGCTAAGTTGAGACAAATTCTTCTCGCATACCTTTCTAAAATTTCGAAAAATCACTTAACATAAACTAAGCTAAACACTCACTTAATGGTGATGCGTGCAGGGTGGCCCAAAAATGATGCCAAATTAATCCTTTTTTTAAAAAAAAGTTAAGTAATGGTAATGTATCGTTGTTAAGTGAATAAATGTACTTTTCAATTAGTTATTCTCTACAATTTTCTAGACCCAACTTAAGTGAAAGCAAAAAATTTAATGCCTAATCACCAACTCAATCACAGGTGGAAAAAAATCATCAATTCGATTGATGATTTTCTTCGGGGGCAATAATAACTCACCACTAACTACTTGGACGACTTAGACCCTTGTTGTGCCAAAAAATTTGGGCGTAAATCCATGTATAGTTTATTTTATTTAGATTAATTGTTACCACTTGTATTAATATATCAGTCAACACTGGAGATAAAATTTATTAAAAAAAAGTATTTTACAAATAATCGTGATTAGTGTGGACTTATTTTATACTCTGTGCAATACATCGGAAAATATGATGTCAAATTATTTTTAGCTTTCCATTTCTCACTTGTAATATAAAGGTTGATTATAAGATTTCTTGCAGAAATCCCTGGGCGCGTGCACGTCCTTTTTCTCAACAAAGCGAATTTTTCCAAATTCTAAAGGATAAATAATTCGCGCGCGCGCGCGCGCGCGTGTGTCTGCGTTCAAAAATCAGAAAGTTGCGAGAACCTAACAGGTAGACCCATCACTTCCTTGTAATATGGCAAAGATCATTACCTCCACACACCTGAGCACACACTTTATTTAAAGAATATTTTTACAACTATTTGGAGAATAATAAAATGTAAAGAATTATAATTTATGCATTCTAAATGTTGTGAATGTTATATTTTATTAAAAAAAAAAAGGATTACTGACCTTGTTAATCTTTGTAGTTTCATCGAATTTTCATTTCTGGCCATGTAATTTAAATGGTTGGTTTTGATCCTAATATTGATTCATGTACTTAAACTGAGGCATCAAATCAAGTCTTTATAGAATTACAGAGACCAAAATCAGTGATTTGAAACAACAAAGACCATAAACAAAATTTAACTCAACTATAATGAGTAAGACTGATATTAATCCAAAAATTTAATGTTAAAACAAATCTTATGGAATGAAATCCCTTGTACACAGTGTATACAAAATAAGGGGACACAACGCACTATTACTGTGATTCGCCAATTTTGAGCCATATTTGCGAAATGCGATTGACTTTATCCATGTCAATGATTCTACTTGTTGAATTTGGATTTTAGAACACGCACACACATGTAGAATGCTCATAGCTATACATTATGTTGCATGAGTTATAAAGATAATGCTGAAACCAGACATTCACTTTAGTTTTATTACATTCAAGCCCCCAAACTGATCATACATAGATATAAAACGCGCAAGCTTAAAATATTTACATTAAAAAGTCAAGTGACAACAATTTACACAAGCAGATGCACTACAAATGAAGTTCATTCCCTCATGAGTTCTCCAATTGTGATGGTGTGAAATTCATCCTCTGAATAGGATCTTGCTGTCCTTGCAAGCTCTTTAGATACCTGCTCCATTGATGGACGAGACCGAGGATTCTCATTCAAGCAAGAAAATGCCATTTTTGCAACGAAGTTAACCTCATCAAGGATTGGCTTTTCGGGTGAAGAAATTCGTGGGTCCAACAAATCCTTTAACAACAAATCATTAGAGTAATTGATTTATCTACTAAAGATGAAATGAGCTCTCCTGGATGTATCCCCATAATGATTTCGAGAGTCAACACTCCAAAGCTATAAACATCACACTTCTCATTTGCTTCCATGACAAAAGCAATCTCTGCAACAGATCCAATGTTATAACATCTATATATGTCTATATAATATGACACAGAGTAGTAGTTTTGTTAAAGAATAGACAAATCATCTTACCTGGTGCAGCATATCCAAATGTGCCGGCAAATGTGGTCATATTGTTTGAGTTAGGATTCAAAAACTTCGCCGTTCCAAAGTCAATGATGCGAGCTTCCCCATGTTCTGAACTAAGAAGAACATTCTTGCTTGATATGTCACGATGAACAATAGGAATCGAACAACCATGATGCATATGGAATAAAGCATTAGCCACACCTTTAACAACATTCACCCTCTTATTCCATTCAAACTCAGTGGCTTCTTTCTCATTCTTCAGAATGTTATCCAAGCTACCACCTTCCAAGAACTCATAAACCAAAATGGAGAAATGTGGATTGGAATAGAACGCACACAACTTCACAATGTTACGATGTTTGATCTCTGTCAAAGCTTGAATCTCACTTTTAAAAGCTTTGTCATTGGAGATTTCCCCACTTGCATTGGCATTGCGTGAAGCTTCTTTACAGCAACAACATGACCTGTGGACAACTCAGCCCTGTAAACACTTCCTTGGCCCCCTTTCCCAATGAGATATCTTTCATCAAATTCCTTTGTGGCTTCAATGATATCTTCGTACGTATCTTTTTTCCAAGATTCCATACAAAGTAAACATCTTCTGGAGCTTCTCGATCTTTATTTTTTGCTTTTCTTACTATTCCGGAAAAAATGAAAGGTGCTCCAACAACTAATAGCAGGATGGCCAATGGGAGAAATATTATCAAGAACTTTTTGCTCTTATGGCCATGTCCATTTGTTTGCGAACCACCACAAAGATGTAAACCAGAGATATTACCGCACAAACCTTTATTATTCCTCAATGCATCCAAGTTTTGAAAGGCTGGTTTGTTTGGAAGGGAACCTTCTAATTGATTGTATGATATGTCAACAGTAGACAGAACTGACATTGACCCACTGAAACTGGAAGGAATCGATCCTGTGAGATTATTATGTGAGAGGTTCAATACTTCCAGTTTGAGTAACATTCCAAGCCTTGATGGTATTGTTCCAATTAGAAAATTGTCACTAAGATCAAGTTTTTCAAGGTATTGGAGTTCACCAAACTCAAGGGAATGCTTCCATCAAATTTGTTTTTGCTCAAGTTCAAGAACTTCTAGCTTTTTATTTCCCCAAGCTCTCTTGTGATTGAGCCACTAAAATTATTTTCGGCCAACTCCAAATTTTCTAGCTGACTGGCCAACTCCAAATTTTCTAGCTGACTAAGTGATATTATATCTGAGGGGATGTTACCAGAGAAGTTATTGTGGCTCAAAGAGAGTTTTGTCAACTTCGTCAACTTCCCTAGTTCTTTTGGAATTTGTCCAGACAACTGATTTGAAGACAAGTTAAGTTCACCAAGCTTAGTTGCGTCTCCGAGTTCTCGTGGTATATTACCAAAAAACTTGTTGTTATGAAGAATCAAGTGTGTGAGATTTTGACACTTCCCCCACCTAAGTGAAAGGTGGCCATACAATTGATTGCCACTTAGATCAATGTAATTCAAAAGAGGATATATTTCAAAAGCATCTGTTATATTATCAACTAGTTGGTTATCCTTAAGAATGAGTCTTTCTAGACTAGGACAATTCTTCAAACTAATTGGAATAGGACCGGTGAACTGGTTACCTCGAGTGACAAACCTAAGTAACCTCCCACCTTGACAAATCTGTTGTGGCAAATGGCCACAGAAATGATTATCACCCAACTGTAAATTATACCAACTGATGTTATCCATTTCTCGTGGAAGTTGACCACTGAGATTGTTCCCCATCAGTACTAGAGTGTCGAGCTTTGACAAGTTTCCAATCGTGGAAGGAATAGGTCCTGAAAGATAGTTATATTCTAGAAAGATTTCTTGTATATTGATCAAGTTACCAATGGACTGAGGAATCGGCCCAGAAAACCTGTTATCAGACAACATCAATTGCTCGAGATTTGTTAGGTTTCCTATAGAGGGAGAAATTGGCCCATATAATCTATTATCATCTAATTGATGAATGCTAATTAGAGAATAGAGTTTCCAGACTACAGGTCGAATAGGCCCCGCAAGATTGTTCTTATTAAGAAGAAGATATTGTAACATGGCCAAGTTTCCAATTGATGATGGGATTCTCCCTGACAGAGAGTTGCATTCCAAAGAAAGCACTGACAGCTTGCTCAACATTCCAATCTCTTCAGGAATGGGACCAGAAAGGGAATTTTCTGCGAGAGATAGTAAAGTCAAATTCCTCAAATTCCCAATTTGAATGGGAATTTGTCCCGTGAGATTACATGCACTAAGATCAAGACTATTTAGAGTGGACAGACTCCAGATTTCAGGAGGTATGGGACCCCTGATTGGATTATTTGACAAATTCAGCATCAAAATACTTGACAAGTTACCAATTTCATGGGGAATGAATCCATGAAATTGGTTGTGACTTATGTTAAAGTGGAGGAGATTTGGAAAGGAAGCGAAATTGAGACCGGAAAGTGTACCTTGAAGGCTAATATTTGAAAGACTTATATTGGTCACATACATGGATTGATCACAGAAATTCCGCTCCACAACTCCCTGCAAGGATCAGTGTCATTCTTCCAAGAGGACAAGGTAGCTTTGCTTCGTTCGTTAAAGGTGGCTCTCCACTCCAACAAAGCTTTTGCTTCGCTATGATCTCCAGCAGCAACAGATGCAAAGAAAGCAACACAGAAGAATAATGCTAACAGCTTCATAGAACCTCTTTCAGACATGTTTTTTTTGGTAATTTTTGAATCAGGAACATATGCGAAGACGGAATAGTCGTTCGGCGGGTATCTGAGTCTTGAGATGTTCAAGTTAATTAATGATACAGACCTTCTTATAGTATGCATCAGTATAAAATAATATTTTGCAATAGACTTGCAAACATATAATTGACCTAAAGAAAGATTAAGTAGCCAAGATTGCTTGAACGAAGCTTTTTTCTTTTTATGGTGTCTAACAGAGTCAGTTAGTGGGGTTACTTGAACCCAATTGTCCAGCTGTCCAGTTGTTATTTTTCTGTTGTAACTACATTAGTTGGTTTAATTGTGAAGTTGTAACTACTCAGTTGAAATATAGCCGTTGCAACTAATTCCGGTTAATTAAGTTAGCCTCTTGCTAGTTTTCTGTTAAACGCCAATGTATATAAAAGTATTGCACTGTATATAATCAGATCATTCATTCAATGAGAATCACTTTTCGTCTCAGTCTCTCTCTCTTGTTGCTTGAAACGTGTCATGGTGTCAGAGCTTTACATGTCACAATCTCTCTCTCACTTTCCTTTTCATTCTATTATCCGCTGTGTGTAATATCCCAAATTTCATAAAAGGAAATAAGGGCCAAACTGACAAATTACGAAAGGATTTAAGATCCATAACTAAGAAAAAATAGGAAATAAAATGCCTATAGATAAGAAAGATCATAATTTCTCGAGTCTTGAGAATTTAAGTAAAAAAGACTAAGGGGCAAAATGTTCATTTGGCCTAAATGATAAGGGTAAAATGGTCATTTTGATTAAAAAGGCCAAGGGCATAAAATGTCATCAAATAATAAGGACATTTTGATAATTTGGTCAAAAGTCAACAAAAAGTCAAAGTGACCAAAAAGTCAAAGTTAACCAAAAAGTCAAAATCATCCCTAAAATGAAAGTTGACCAAAAATGTTAAAGTCGGTTGGGTAAGGTTGGAATTAAGAAAAAGTAGAAAAAGTGATGGCATTTTGGTAATTAAGAAAGAAATAAAAAGGTAGTGGCATTTTTGTAAATAAGTGGAAAGTACGATAAGGAAATGGCATTTTTGGTAAATAAAGGATTTCAGAGTTAAGGACAACTGAGAAATAATTATTTAATGTAGCAGGAATCCTTAAATGCCAGAGACTCGAACTGAGAAAAGTTTATTTGGGTTATAAATTAATTAATTAAATTATTATCCAGTATCCAGTGTGGGCAGTTTCGAAGTACAGAGATCAACAGTGCCTGAAAGCCCCTAAAAAGAATTTTCTTAGAAAATTAATTATGAAAAATCCGAAAAGAATTTTGAAGAATGGAAAAGGGCTGGAGTATCAAGGAAAAATATAGAATTTTTTCATGCCCTTATGTCAAATTAGCTGCCGGAAGCCCGTTTTACGGTGTTGCACGCAAATCGAGGAATCCTGACGAGTTTCAAGGAAAACCCGGAGATGCTATAGGCTAGAACATGACACCACCTAGGCAATAAGGCCTAGGGAATGGCGCCACATGAGAGATAAAGTCTCCGGAAAAATAAAAAAGTAGTTACCCTCGTAAAGGTTACTTTACGGAAATGCGTACCACCGGATTAAGTAACCGAATAGCCCGGCAAACCAATCAGCCAACCAGGCTTCTAGGGAAGCCAAAACTCACTTTTTTAGCAAGCAATGAGACTAGGACAAGTGGCACATTCTCCATCAAGCATTTGCAAACTTGGTCCCAAAGACTTAATCTCCTCCACACAATATTTTAAGAAGCATTTTAATTAGCAAAAACTCTCCATTTTGCTCTCAAATTTCATCCTCTCTCTCCCTCTCTCATGGTCTGATTTTTCTCTCCTCTCAAGCTCCCAAAACCTCCATTCTCAAGCTCTCAAGAGGAAGAAGAGCAAGCACAACAAGCAAGGTAAAGTCCCAAGCAACCACCTCTCTACATTTTTCCCACTCTTTGCAACTTCTACTACCTTCCTCTTGGATTATTTTCTTGAGTAAAGCCCTATTTTTGAAGATGAAAAGTTAGGGTTTCAAGAGATGAAAATGAAAAAGAGAAGGTTTTAGAGGTAGTTTGCAAGGTCTTCTTTGAGTAGTAAAGAGCATCTTGATGTATGTATTGATGTGGTTTGGTTGTGGGTTGAAATTTTTGGAAACCCTAAGTTTAAAGGGGGTGCCATCCACTTTGAGAATGAAGGGGGAATAGTTGTGTTTGAGCTATATGATGCATAGAAAGTGGTTTGGAAGCAAGAATACACAAACTACATGAACAAAGTTTGAAAACTCCCAAAAACTCTCTTTGTTCCTTTTTTCAAAAATTTGAAAGAAATAGAGGGAGTGGAATTTTGATGATTCTAATGCTTCCAATGGCTCTAAAATGATGTTTTGTATACAAATAAGGAATGGATTTGAGAAGCATTAGAGGCCATAAAAACCAAGTTTGAACTTGTAAGGGTCTTGAAATGTGAAAAGGGAGTGCTATTGCGTTTTGATGATTTTTAGTGTCAATTTTGGTGGCTGGAATTTATGAATATATAACCATATGATGTTTAGGAAGTTAAGGAGCTAAAGAGATAGTGGGAAAAGTTGTCCAAGAGAGCTTTAAAGTTCAAGGGAAATTAAAGGAAAAAGGTAGTAAGATTACTATCTCCTCTAAACTATTTTATGAACTTGTTGTGAATGGTGCATTATTCTATGATATATGAACTTGTTGTTTTGTGTATGATATGTGATCTTGATTGCTATGGCTATATGCATGATAATGAAATGTTTTAATATGTCACATGTACCTTGATCATACACACATTTTGAAAAGTATTACATGCACATTCACAAGTTTTGTTAGTTAGTTTTACTATTGGGATTTTCAAAAATCTCATTACCCACCAACTAACCATGTAGGTGTAAGTTCAAGCAAGGGTAAGGAGAAAGTGTGTGATGCTTAAAGAAATTCTGATGATGTGCCTTGCTTATTGAAGTTGCAAGTTATGTTTGGATATTGAAGTTCAAATATGATTGTGGTGTTGTAATCATAAACTCCTACATGAGCGATGGTAAAAGTACGAGAATGCATGAATAATATCATTTAAAGAATTTAGACAAAATAGGCATGCAATAAGGGAAACTCACTAGTCAAAAGAGGTTGTAAAGGATTTTACAAGAAAATCAAGTTTGCAAGTGAAAAGGGTTCCAAAGCCCTGAAAAATGAATCTGTTTCATGTGGCAAGGAAAAATAGCAAATGAGCTCCAAATGAGTTGAAACTTTTCAGTTAGAAACTACACATCCTAAGCTTTAAAATGATATAAATTTTGTGAAATTTGTATGTGTATTTTGAGAGATATGATTTTTCAAAGTTTAAGGTAAAAACTGGAAAACTAGAGCTTTACCATTCAAACAGCACAACACGTGATTCTTGAATAAACTAATTCAAATGGGCAAGTTTTTGGACCAATGGGTTTTTCCCCCTAAATATCACTTAATAAGAAAAATCTAAAAATTAGAACCACTCAATTTTGATTTTTCTAGAATTAATTATGATTTTTCAAAGATGGGCCAGAAATATGGAAAAGTGAACTGTGAACCGTAACAACGCTTTTTCCGATTTGAAAATTTCAGTTCACAATTTTTGGCAAGTTTTTGATATCTAATGCCCAAGAGTGGTTCATAAGTGATCTCATATGAGCAAATAGGGGGAAATAAGAGGTGTCACACTGTGCACTTCCTCTTTCTCTTTCATTTTCATCCCTTTACCCTCCTTTCCACTTTTATCTCCTTTAGCCACTGGATATCAGCCTGTCTTCGCTGCAATTTTTGCTCCTTCACGACTTACTTCACATATTACTCATTTTTCTCATCTGCCTTATCTATGGCCACCGAAGATTCCAGGAGCTCCTCCTCCGTCGCACAAACAGATCCTTGTCAAGATCCGGTCAGCCCATACTTCATGCATCCTAACGAGAATCCCTCACTGGTGTTAGTAACACCCCCATTGACTGGATCTAACTTTCATCACTTGGCACGAGCAATGATGATCGCTTTGATGAGCAAGAACAAGCACCAATTTGTTGATGGTTCTCAGTGGACTCCTGTTGTTAGTGATCCTCTGTTCCCTGCATGGCAAAGTTGCAACACTATAGTCCTCACCTGGCTCTTCCGATCGATTTCTCCTTCCATCAGCCAAAGTGTTATCTGGCTCAACTGAGCGGTGGACGTTCGGAATGATCTGAAGGAGCGATTCAGTCAAGGCGATGCATTTCATGTTGCAGAGCTACAGGACGAGCTCTTCCAGATCCAGCAAGGTGACCTCTCTGTGTTTGAATATTTCACTAAGATCAAAATATTGTGGGATGAACTGCCAAACTTCCGTCCAATTGCTGATTGCTCCTGTTCATCTAAAGAATACTTTCGTCAAGATTATGTTATCTATTTTTTGAAGGGCTTTAATGACAAATTTGCCAACATTCATTCTCAAATCCTGTTAATGGACCCTCTTCCTTTCATTAACAAGGCGTTCTCACTCGTCCTCCAATAAGAACGTGATCTCACAGGAACCATAGAGGCAAAGGTTTACTTCACTCGCATGGACTCGACTTCAAAATCAACACATCAGTCCAAGCTCAACAACAATACCAGCAACAAGATGTGTACCTTCTGTGGGAAGCCAAGACGCACGATTGAGACATGCTATAAGAAACATGGATATCCTCCTGGATACAGAAATCGCAATAAAGCTTCGGTGAACAATGTGGTAACTTATTCCCTTGTACTTCAGCTGGTGTTTTGTCTTCAATGTAACACCTCCTATTTCTCCCTATTTTCTTATTATATATCACTTATGAATTACTCTTGGGCCTTAGATAAAAAAAAATTTGTCCAAAATTGTGAACTATAATTTTTAAAAACGGAAAAGACGCTGGTACTGTTCAAAGTGCCATTTTTCAGTTTTCTGGCTCAACTTTGAAAAATCATAACTAATTCTAGAAAAATCAAAACTGAGTGATTCTAACTTCTAAATTTTTATTATTAAGTGAAATATAGGTAAAAAATGCTCATTGGTTCCAATTCTTGCACATTTGATACAGTTTATTCAAAAACCATGGCAATGTCCAAATGGTCACTGTCAGTTTTTCCAGTTTTTCCTTTAACTTTGAAAAATCATATCTCTTAATGTACACATCCAAAATTTGCAAAATTTATATCATTTTAAATCTCAGGATGTTTAGTTTCTGAATGGAAAATTTCGATCCATTTGGAGCTCATTTGCTATTTTAAATCGCAACTGGAAACAGATTCATTTTTCAGGGCCTTTGGAACCCTTCAACTTTGAAAACCAATTTTTCTTTTGTTACCAAAACCCCTTTTTGGTTCATGATCTTAACTCTAACGTGCATGATTAGTTTCTTATCCTTCTTTAGCCTTCTTAGCTCATGATCATGCATGCATCATCCCATATTCATATGTTCTTCATGTTGTAGTTAGGTTACAACCCTAGAAACTTCAAAGAAAAATGGCATATTGCATATTTACACAAAACAAGCAAGCATATGCATCATCATCTTCAAGGATCAAGAACCTTTTCCTTACCCTTGCTTGTGCTTGCACCTACATGGTTAGTTGGATAATGAGATTTTGAAATCCCAATAGCAAAACTAGCTAAACAAAAGCATTGTGAATGTGCATCTAACAACTTTAAAACAAGTATATGAGCATATAACATGTGATATGTTCAAACTTCATTTTATATGCATATGGCCATAGCAATCAAGATCACATTTAATACTCATACCATTCACTTCATTTATCACAAAAATCATGCACCTTTCACAACCAAAGTTCACAAAACATAAGTTTAGTTTAGTAGTCTTGCTACCTTTGTTAAGCTTTTCCCTTTTTTTGAACTTTAAGTTCTCTTGGTGACTTTTTCCTATGGTGTTCTTGAAGATCTTAAAACCCTAAAAACCGTGGCATAAGATCCATGTAAATATCCAACTAACAAGTTGCCATAAATCTTGCAAAAACGCATAGAACCTTTTGTAGGTTTTTCAAGAGTCCTACAAGTTCAAGTCTTGGTTTTTGTGGTTCCTTAAACTTCTAAAATCCATCTCTTGGCTTTGTTAAGATGGCTGTCACCCAAGAGGGGGTGAATTGGGTGTCTAAAAAATTTTCTTTTCAAAACTCAATTGATAAAACATTTAAATCATGAGTTAATTAAAATACTGGAGATTGAAAACAGATTTCATTCGTGAAAAACAATATACGTTAATGAAGATAAAAGACAGATAAGCACACGACAATTTATCCTGGTTCAGCCCTCTCTAACCTACATCCAGTCCTCAGACTCCTCTAAGATTTTCAATCCAATATAATGTCCAAGTTTAAACCAGGTACTTGGAAAACCATTACAACTACAAGTTCACTACGGACACTTGCAAAGCTGTTTCAAGTTTGTCACGGTGGGTACTTGAGAACCTTATAAATGTTTCCAGGCATTTATGAAACCCACTCAAGTTTGTAACGGTTGGTGCTTGAGAAACCTTTACAATCAGTCCCCCTTACCATATGTAAGGTTACATTCTATTTCACTTAGGTCTATCCTAAGTTACTCTCAAAGGTTGGGATGATTACATTTGGGAAATGTTTCACTCTATGAAGCGGATTGTATTGACATTGAAGCTCACGGAGAAGTATAATATTAGAGTCTTAAAGTTGTTGTGAGATTTCCTTGAATCCACACTCTATTTTGTGTTTGGTGACTCTATATACTTCGTCTCTTCTTTCTGTTTGCTGCTTCCTCATATTTATAGATGTTAGTAGAATATATTCGTTGGAGAGGAGCATTGTATTTTCTGTTCAGCTTTGGCTATTGTGCTCTTTTTTTCAAACTTGGTCGGCTCTAACAGATTTGTTTGTTGAAATAGAAAGAATAGTCGTTCGAGTCATGAAAAGAAGCAAGTATTTGTTGAAGAAGATTAATCTGTTAGAAAGTGCTTTACTTCCGTTATACTTCTATTTCAATACCCAATGATAGCATTAATAGGTCTGGCACGCTATATGTCCGTTGTCTGTAAATTTATCCGTTGATCCCACATTGAAGACATGTTCAGAGAAGCCTATTCCCTGTTAATAAGTCTAAGCATGAGCATTTATGAGAGCATTTGACATTCAAAAAGCCGTTACACAAATAAGGAAAGATTTGGCAGAGTGTAGGTGAAGCTGTCAGATGCAAAGCTGTCAGATAAAGTAGTGCTCGAGCATAAAAAAAACAATGCTCGAATGTTTCAAAGAAAAGTTCAATGCTGTGATTCAGTACTAGAGCATAAGTTGAAAGCATTTGAATAAAGGTCAGAATACTCGAGTGCCAAAGTGTAGTGCTTCCAGTGAAATCAATGCTTTAAGTCAGTACTCGAGTGGCCCTTAATTTTGTTCACGAAATTTGGGATATTACAGCATGTGACACAGAAATTAAAATATCCATATCACACTAAATTTTCATCAAGTTCTTCATCTCTGATGATACAAGCAAGTTAAAACCAATGAAGACAATCAGAAGCAAATCATATTCCAAAAAAAAAAAATTAACCAAAAGCATAAGGAAATCATATTCCAAAAAAAAACTGAAGCCTAAATGTTGGATTCAAGAGCAAATTTCCCATGTGTAAGTTTCTCTATTTCTTCCTCAAATGCTACCCATTCTATGTCTACAACAGAGCCTGGAGGATGGCTGTGACTGTGGATAGGTTTCCTGTGACGAATATTCTTGAGAAGATGCTTTTGATCTTTTATAAAATCATCATTGCCGAACTCCCATCGCTCAGGATGAATTTTCCGAAATCCTTGATAGTAAATCATCATTAGATATCAGTAAAAACACTATTTTTCACTATCAACAATGTTAAACCAATTAGGCGTCTCCTCAATTCAATCATAAGATTCTATCATTTTTTAATCCGATTCTATGTAAGAACCAATCTTGACAAAATTGATAGAAACATCTGCATACTTTTGCACAACATGAAACAATGATTAAGAATTTTGCAAACACAATGGATAAATATTCTATTAAAATGCTCAAAAATATATGAACCACTGGAACAGACAAGAGACAGATGTAGCATTGTAAGGGATGGAGGACCACATTGAGGATTAGCAAAAGATTCTGGAGCAATCTTTCAAATACTGCCTTGATGTCAACAGCTTGCCCATCATCAATCATGTAAAAGCTATAATACAAATAAGATTAACAAGAGTTGTAAACAAATATACACATGTATCGTTGGTCCAAATATAAGCAAGCAATGAACGTCATCAGATAACATAAAAATAGCTACATATTTAACAAGAAGCATCAAACAAAGAGGATGTGACTTTACGTCCTTTGTTCTCACAACAACAAAACTATTCACCTTCATGGTATGATGACTTGTTACTTACATTACTACTCATAAAAATGATTGAGAATTCTGAGATCTAATAGAAGTTTTGCACATGCTTAATAGTTAATTAGTGTACCTGCAACTAAAAATGCATTTTTATGACTAATATGAGATTAGATTTTTTATGGCTCGTGGGATATATCCTAAGTATTTTCTAATATCTCATGAAGTTTCTAAGAAAGTTCATAGCAAAAATTCAAAAGCTGCAATGACCATCAATCAAATGGCAGAGTGTCATCTACAACTCTAATTCCATGATTTATACTTAAGAAGTCCTTCTGACCATCCAATATAGCAGAACGAGGCAACCCTTCTAGCTTCCCCTTATCCAAGAGGAATACTCGTTTAGCCATCTGCAAACCGTTTCCATGCAATGGGCAATTATCAGCACCTATTAACATAGGAGGAATAATAGCTAAAAACTAAATGCTTGAATCTTCATTCACAGAGAGAGAGATTACCAACAGAGTGAAAAATGTTAAAACTAAAGATATCCATCCAAACCAAAAAATAATAGTCAAAGTCACAATGAAGCAATCCAATATCTTCAAAAGACATCTCATCGAACAAAATCCTCAAGACACTACCTGTTTTCCATGACCATCTAGCTTAGAAAAGTCTTCTATGAATGTTTTCTGAACAATTTCACTGGCATCATTAGAATCAGTAAACACCACCAAAATCATCTGCACATTTAAAAAAGAAATACTTGTAGGTAACGACAATACCTATTTCAAATCATTGCCAGTATTAGGAAATTTCCTCATCATTTCACGTACCACAGTTTCAAGATCAACCCTCAATCTCTCTTTCTCCTTGGACGCACTACGGGAAGAATCAGACCCGTCTTCACTAATTTCATCAGAATCGTAGTTCCTCTTCTTCTTTTTCCCTTCACTGATTTTAGACTGGAGCTCAGTTAGGGCTTCTTTTGCTTGACAACATTGGCTAACTTAAACCAATTTCAAAGCCTGGAAGCAAGATAGCTTACCTTATAGGGATGTGGATTTATGTGGCAGTGAGTGGAGCATGGATCTGAGACACTGAGAACGTCATTACCAGTACCCTGTTTGCCTTTGCTGGAGAAAGGAACTCAAGAGGAGAAAGTCGATCGTTATGCTATCCCCCTCTTCACTCTCCCTCGCGTCACGCCTCCAAGATCCTTTTTCTCCGCAAGAAAAATCTGCAAGTATATTGGCCAGTGCTGCAGGTAAATCCTTGGACCCACTGAGGGTTCAGGGAAGGCCATGGAAACTTATTGTAGGGGTCATCGCTATAGGATTCTCTTTGAAATCATCCACTAATCACTTCAAATGGCCATTCCAAGGCGACGAAGGACTGAGGCACTAGGCGAAGATGAAGACTGAGGCACTTGCTGAGCAGAGACGACTGGGTGAGCGGACTGCGACCGTGACAACAAGCGAAGGCATGAATGGTGTTGGTCTGTGTGGAGCATGGAGGAGAATAGGAGAAGCTTCGCAGTTTATGACTGGCGTCTTCGTGCAATTAGGGCTGGAGATTTGGTAAAGTGCCTTTGGTGTATTCGGCCTTGAGACTTCAGATGGGGCAGCAATTTTACACTTACAATTAGAAAAAAAAGGGAAAGTGAGAGGGAAATTGAAATTAGAGAAAAATTGAAATATGATGGAAAGTAATCATGTGTGCTAGTCCTCCAAAATTTAAACAATATAAGAGGCAAATTGAAAAAAAAAACTAAATATATTAACTCCTTTATCCTTCCAAAATTGCATACTAAAAATTAATATGGATAATAACTCAATATTATAGTAAAAAATTCTCACTAATTTGAAAAATTAGAGAGGAACATAATATTCGTCCCTAAATTGGGCATTTTAGAGAAAAATATCTAAGTCATCGTTAATTTTCCTTGCTAATTTAGAAAATTAGTGAAGAATTTAATATTCCTTGCTAAATTCCTCACTAATTGGGCATTTTAGAGAGGAATATCCAAGTCGTGGCTAATTTTCCTCGCTAATATAGAAAATTAGAGAGGAATTTAATATTCCTCGCTAAATTCCTCACTAATTGGGAATCTTAGAGAGGAATATTCAAGTCGTCGCTAATTTTCCTCGCTAATTTGGACATTAGAGAGGAATTTAACATTCCTCACTAAATTCCTCGCTATTTAGAGAGGAATTTTAAAGTCGTCGCTAATTTTCCTTGCTAATTTATAATTTTCTAGTAGTGCAGGTGGGGTCTCCTGATACTGGGTGAATGTATGAAAAATAAATGGTGGCGGCGTGATGAATGCTCTCCCCGTGGCTTTTGTGATGTGTGTGGTTGGGTGAAGGAAAATTAGTAGAGGAAGCGAGATTTTGGGATGGATCGAAACAATAGGGTGATGGCTGTTTGGGAGAAATGGGTTTATCTATAATCAATGCTCCCAGGCGGTGACTATTCCAGCATGCACGCACTCCCTAATTAGCTTCCAAGACTTGGGTGTGCTCAACGGAAATAAAGAAGTTACCGGCCCTTGCAGGCCCTTTTGTCTTTAATATCCCCAGTAATTAATTCTTTCACCAACATCTTGTAAGACACATTGGAGATATAGGTCCTTAATTGCAATTTTTTTTATTTTACTTTACTTTTGATGACAATTTCATTCAAGGGTACCTACAACGAAAATTAATATTGAGTAGCATTAAAATTCTTAAAATCAATTATTTAACAAATGATAAAAAGTATAACCATTTTACCCTTAATTAGCTTTAATTTCATTTAATTGTCTTTAATCATAATTAATGCAATTAAACTTAATAAAAGCTCAAGAATAGCATTAAAACCCTCTAAAATGTTACAAATTTCCTTGATGTGATCTAATTAATTCAATCTGCCAAGCCCTTCAACAATGGGCAACACTTGCTGGAATGACTAGATGAGCATTTAAGAGATGTAAATTAGTATATACTCGAGCAAAATGATAAACAATCAATTATAAATATACAAGATCAGAAGTTACATCGATCGAGCATTTAAGAGATGCAAAATCTTCATCAAATCAAGCACAAGATGAAATGATTAGATGAATTGCTTAGCAAGGTGATAATATATAGCTGTAGAATTCCTAATTTCTTGATAGCTTAAAGGTAAAACTAAGAAAGTAAACTGACAAAATCAAGTGGGTGAAGATTTTCCTCTCTCACCTAATACATTTAGTTCTTTTCATCTTTGAATGATTTATAAATTTGCCCAAAGGGTATCAAACATCTTCCAACCCTCCGTTTTTTTTCAAAGTGATATTTGGCTGCAAGCTTTTTATGAGAAGAAAGCCTAATAAAACCAACTTTAGCTTGAGAAAAATTACCTTATGTGGCTTTCTAGAGCATAATGGTGAAGGCTTGAAGGAGCTGGGGTTTGGAGCACAATAGGGAAGGCTTGGATAGATGTTGGGCCTTCAATCAATGGCGGTGAATGCTTGGAGATGCCGGTGCTTTAAGCACGACGATGAAGGCTTGGAGAAGCTGGGGTTTTGAGCATGACGTTGAAGACTGGGAGAAGCTGGGCGTTTGAGCTATCAAGCACAACGGTGAAGATGGAAATGGAGAAGGGTCCAAGAAGTAGGTTTGGTTTGGAGCAAGACGGTATAAGAGAGGAAGAAGAAGATGAAAGCTTATTGGTTGGCTGGGCTATGAAGATGGTGGACTGATTTTGAAAATGGAGGAAGAGGAAATGTGATTTTACACCACATATTTCATGGGGTCTAAAAACATTAAGAAATCATATTTTAGACCTCCCCTTGTCCATGCGGTCTAAATAAATTTTTAAAAAATTGCAGATGTTTAAACCACTTCCCTTAGAAACACTAAAAAGTTTCAATATTTTAGACCGCATGCCTTAATATGTGATCTAAAAAGTATTTTTTAGGCTACACATTTAGTATGTGGTCTAAAAAATTTTGTTATATTTACAAAAATACCACCAATCGTACTTTTTAAATCTTATCCTCTACATTCGGTCAAAAAGAGATGGTTTAAAAGGCTTTGCTTTGTACTAGTGAGTGCATAGGTCACACCAAGTAACAAAGTGATAAGTAGAGTATGTTTCTACGAGGATTTGGTTCCAAAATCCTGTCAAGCAATGATTGTGACACTTTCATCTAATTTGAGTGGCCAAATATTGAGTGAAGAGAAACTATATTTTAAGAATAAAAAATAAAAACAAGTAATTCATGTACTTCAAGGATAAAATGAGATTTAGAATTATTCATCTTCCTTGTATTTTATAGCATTCATATCAACTTCCTCTAATATGCTCTGAATGAATAAGCGTGCTAGTTAAGGATTCAAAGAGTACTTGTAAAAAGCTCTCTCAAGTAAAAAAAAACAAGTGTTTAATTCCATTAATTGCACAATATCTTATTACAATTAATAAAACCCAATTTTCAAGGTCCAATCCTATTAACAATGCAAGTTTGACAAGTATATCTCTATCTTACCAAGAAAACCATCCATTCATTGTGCAAAATTCAAGTTCTTACACAACTTTACCCAAGTTCTACACCCAATCTAGCCCTCTCAAGCATCAACCAAATGAATAAAACATCTAAATGGTGATCAATCATTTAGAAGCACTAAGCAAGGAGTAAAATAAACAAATATATATCATAAATCATAAAATGAGAGGAGTATTTACGAGTTAATCCATATAAGGGTTTAAAATAATCTGAGAGAAAAATGCTAGCCACTCATGTTCAAGAAACCCATAAGAAAATATACATATACCGGTATAAATATGGAACAAGAGGAAAGGAAATGAGAATGGAGAAGAAGAAACCAATATATGAAGCAAAAATCTCTTCCAAACATCAAACCTTACTTTAATCTCCACCAAAATCCATGTCCTAGCACACCAAGAAGCTCCCAAATACACCCCAAATGTCTTGGCCAAAATGAAATTGAGGGGTATATATGCTACAAACCCTAAAATTTTCAGGTTAATTTAGATGTGCATTTTAATGTCAACGTAGGAGAGCCTAGGCCGTCCTTCAAGCGCCCAGGAGCTCTTCCTCTCTATCTTCTTTTTGCATGATCATGGCCTAGGTGTCACTGCTCTCTATCTTTAAACCTCTCTTTTCTCCATATGGTCAAGGCCTAGGCACTCCAATCATAGTCCAGCCACTTATCAATTCTACCTCAATTTTATTTCCTCTTGCTAAATTGATTTTCCTATGATGCTCTTAATTAGCCTTGTCGTGAGGCTATCAAATTAAACTAAGCTAGAATGCAGTAATATGGCACTAACCTAGGTCTATCTCTACGTGGAACCTATATTGAATTACCAAATAATCTAGTGAAAATAACAAATTAACTGAGTAGTATGAAGTGAGTTGTTACTATCTAATTAAACTAAAAAATCGTACTTAAATTCTATAAAATGAATGTCCTAGATGATTGAATCCACTAACCTTTCTCGCCCAATTTCAATATTGAGTTCTCCTTTTAACTAAGTACAAGAACTAGTAAAGACCCTTACTAATCAATATTCCTAACCTTTTAAAATAATCTAAACCTAAACTCAATTAACCAATTAGGAATATCTTAGTGCTTAGCTCATGTTAAATTTATAAAAGATCATCTTTACCTCCAACTAATTCCTAGAAACCTAGCAAACCAATTGATTTCAAGAGAATAAAGGAAAGCAATTGAATAATAAGGTGTTATAATCCAATCACAATCCAAAGTACCAATCTAACACAAGTATCACAATCCAAATTATATCAACCGATAATAATCCTCTTTCATGCATACAAATCTAACATCTAGTAACAATTTGCATATACAAAGATTGGAAAGTGAAATTAAAATTTAGAGAACTCTCCTAATTACTCAAGGACTCTGGTTAGCTTTATCATCACCATTGGACAACAAATTTAGCTACTCATGATTGAAGAACCAACCCCCCTGAAATCTGGAATTTCATGGATCATCTTCTGCTGGTGGAAAACTGATGGAAAGATGGAGGTAAGCAAATGGACGATGTGGTGAATTATTGGATGATGAATAGTAGCGGCTCCTTGTGAATGAATGAGTGTATCGCGGCGCTCTCTGGAGGTGTCGAAAAGGGCAATTTTATGATAGATGGGAGGTAGCTAAATAATGAATGGATGGATTGGAATCAATTCAAAGCAGTGACCATATGGAAAGATTGGACGAAAAAATGGAAAAAGGGACAATCAGTAGGCGGTGTGTGAGGAATGAAATTGATGGATGAGTCTCCCCCTCTGTACCCTCGACGGCTTCTTCCTGTGGCGCACATTGAATGGCTCAAAATAATATATTGCTCTGGGTGCCTTTTTTCTTCCTTTCGTCTGCTTCCAGGTGGCCATTGTGAATGAATGAGGCAATAGAATAATGGGCCTAGTGATTGGGCTTGATGTAGGAGAATAGAATACCCAACTTCTTCCAAAGATACCTACAATAAAAGTCGATCTTGAGTAGCACCAAATGTCCTAAAATTGATCATTTAACAAAATGATTAAAAATATGACCATTTAACCTTGATTAGATTTAATTTCACATAATTACCATTAATCATATTTAATGCAATTGAACCCAATAAAAGCCCAACAATAGGACCAAAATTCACCCAAAATGTTACAAATTTACTTGACAAAATATGATTAATTAAGCTCTCATCCTTAACAAGTCTTTCAAGCATAGAAAAGTGGCTATAATCACTTGATCATTATATCAAAATATGCATAATTGAGCAATGATGTGCAACAAAAAATGAATTGCACATTTTCGTATCTTCAGTATAAAAATATGCACAAATATATCAAAAAGTGTATAAGACTCAAGTAAAATGTGCTGAAATGATATGAAATCATAGAGGTAACAAACCCAAAAGGTGGCAAGTTTGACTCCAAGTTGTGAAGGATGCATAAAAATGTTGAGCAAAATTTGTAATTATTTGTTTTAAGTGTGTTATGGAATTATATATGCCAAACCTCAACTTTGATAAGCATGGTGTGAATGCTTTATAAATATGTGAAGCATGCCAAGTAATTATGTATATAAGGTGTATGCATAGAATAGAATTAATAATGCATGCCATAAGTGGTAAAAAGGGGTCTAACACCTTTAATAAATCCACAAGTTGAGGTAAAAGTAAAATATGCAAATGGTAACCGAAATTTATGAACTTTTCCATAAAATAGTACACATTTCAAGCTTTAATATGAGTTATAGTTTGTCTAAATTGGATATGTACAAAAAAAGTTATGCATTCCCAAAGTTCAAGGGAAAATCTGGAAAATTGAAAATTGACTAAATGAACATTGCAACTTCTTGAATTATTTTGTATTGATTGAGTAAGAAATCAACCAATTTAGTTTTTTTTTCCTGTAAAGAATTGAAGGAGCTTTAGAGCTTGTTTGGATGTAAGGTTAAAATAGCTTTTACATATTCCGAGGTAAAACCTAGGTTTTGGAGAATAGATTTTGGAAAATAGCTTTTACAGATTTTGAGGCAAAACCTAGGTTTTGAAAAGTGATTTATGTTTGGAAAGTTATTAGCTTTTATGAATTCCGAGGCAAAAAAGTGGGTAGGAAAGAGGAAGAAAGAAAAGGTAGGAAAGAGGAAAGAGGAAAGAGGAAAGAGGAAACCTAGGTTTCAAACAAAGGTTTTGTAACCAAAATAGCTTATGGGAAAAAAATTTTGCTGTGACAAAACCTCGGTTTTGAGGTAAAACTTAGGTTTTGAAACCAAACCTAGGTTCTAGAATTGGTTGCCAAATAAGCCCTTATATAGAAACTTGAACTACTTGATTTCGATATTTTCTAAGATTACCAAGTGAATAGTAACTTGAGAAGTATTTTGAAATTTTCACTTGATTCACTAATTCTAGTTTATGTAAGGCATTCAAGTGGTATATAAATGGTTTCCAATGCTCAAAAAAGTAAAGAGCTGTTACACACAATCTCAACCTTCTTTTAATACAACTTGCAAAACTCAAACCCAAAAAGCAGTCATCTCAATCTAAGTGTTATTTTTCTTTTGGAATACTATCAAAAGGTCGACCGCTTCACATATACATGATGGATGCCAATACAGAGGGAGTGTTAGATGAGTACAAAGGGTTTTGTGTACAGAACAGAGAGATAAAGATGGCTTTGCTGAGCTTTACTACAAATGCCAAGGTTTGGATTCGTCCATTTTTCGCTACTTTACCATGTTTATTGAAAAGTTGTCCTTCACTGCATACTCTAATTCTTTAGTTGTAGTATCAAGATTAATTGGGTTTTGATGAAGAGCGGAATCAAGGTAAAGTTCGGGACAAACTGGATCTTCAACTTCAAGTGGCCTTTGTCTCTATTTTTCGGTCTTAATGGAGTTGGATGCAAGCTACATAAGCATTTTCAATAGTATTATTAATATTTTTTTGCCACATAGGTGACTGAGAAAAGATGAAAGGCTGAGTTGTGGGTGCGTTAAAAATTCAAAGATTAAATTGTGTCGAGGTAAACTATAAGGACTAAGTTATAAGTGAGTCAAAACTTGAAGGACTAAACGATTAATTTTCCCTTTTTCATAGATCTTACTTTTTTGGGAGTTTTGGAAGTGTAAAAAGAATTTTGTTCAACAATAAAGATTCGAAAATTGATCATTTCGGAAAAACATATAGCGTAATGGTGAAACTACTGTAAAGAATTATGTAGGAATATAAAAGTTGAATAGTTCATGTTGTATTTAGGATCAGGATTTTAATGTTAGTGATTTAAACTGTTAGTCTCCTTGGGTCAAAATCAAACAAAGAAATGAATTGATAGTGTAACATAGAACAACAATCCAAGTCATCTCTCTCATGGAGCCTTTTTATTTAAAAGCACAAGTTAAACTAAGTGACAAAAATATGAATTTGGATTTGAGAATTATTTTACATATTAAACTACTCTTTGATGCAAAAAATAAACCTAAGCTACTGTTTTTGGTATCTTTAAAAAAATGATGAATGAAGGAATGAAATATGCTACTTATCCTTGCTTGGTAAAATATGAGAGTTAAGTGATCATCAAGTCTAAATGCAAACCCCAAATACGGTTTGAGTTAAATTGACTTAATTAATGTTCCTAAACAGTATATGATAATCACTTATTAAAACGCATTTGAGAACCACTTGGTGTGTGAGTTTGATTAGATTCATTTTGTCCTAATGGCCTACGCATGAGGCTCTTGCTTGAATGGGAAGAAGGTTTTCAAGGCTTTGTTTTCCAGGTTTAAAAAATAAAGCCTTTGTTTTCATTCCCATCTTTCTTTTAGGGTCATCTATAAAAATCTTTTAAATTTAAATATCTAAGAACATTAAAAATGATTACTTTATTTGTTTAATATGAAACAAATGTTTTCGAGGCTTAGAAATTACAACTAAGAAGAACTTCTATTTTTATTATAGATATCCTCCTGTACGGTTTAAATACTATTTAAGACGCTGTTAGTATCGAATATATACACACTAGGATGTTATTTCATAGGGACTGGAAAGTCCTAATCAACCATTCCCACAGGGAGCAGTTATCTTTTGCAGGTTTTCTTGCTCAATCTATCCTCTCACAACATGGAGGCAAGCTTTTATATCCTTGATAAACCAAACCTTCTCTAGGTTCAAGTGTTCAAACCAAAATATGGAGTGCTCGAGCAACAATAAGTATCAATTCAAGAGCAAGACAACCTCTCATGTAAGGAGAAACATTGCTAAATGTTGGAATATGGGGCAGCCTTGATGGATTAGGCCCAAATCCATGGGCTAGGTCAAATACGTAAACCTAAACCCTAGTGGGAAGTTACAAGAGGGAAAAAGTGGCTCCCCAAAGACGGCAGGCATAACGCACATAGAAAACAAGTTTTCTCCCTTCCCTTTTTTCTCTTTCAGAGAATCCTCTCATCTCCTCTCCTCTTGCCTTCGGTGCATTTGCTGTGTATCATATTCGGATCCACTCTTGTGATCCGTCTTCTGCGTGGGTATCTGCAGATTCGTAATTCGGCATCTCCAGGTACGCCTGAAATCCTTTAGTGGTATCAGAGCTTATAGGTTTCTGAGGCATTTCTCTTCTGCACAGATATGATTATTGTTATTTTAATCATGAAAATTTGAGTATATTATTGAAGTATGTCCATTACAATGATCTTTTGCTTACCATGCATGCTCTATGGCAATTACTCACTGTTCATGAATTTCTACAAGCATGTTTCATTAAGATATATGTGTGTGTGCATGTCTAATGCTTTCCCATATAGCATGTCGTTTTGTTTTTCGTTTCAGATTTCAAGCATATATGTCATGTATGTGTATATTTGGTATGAAATCATATGCCTCTAAACCGAAACAATGAAAACGAAAAACAAAACGGGAAAGCGAACCCGAAAATGTAGAGATAAATTTGGGTCCTCATAAAACATGCGTTTTAGGTTTAGAAAACATATACATAGTGTAGATCTCTTCAAGATGAGAATGTGGAGACCAAGAACGCGTAAAATGGAAACCGAACGACGGAGTTACGGAAGAAAAATGAGTTACGAATTCCATCACATTTTTCAGAAAAGGAGAAAGAATTAGGCTCCAAATGCTCCCATTGCGTAGATCTCGTCGAAACGATGAAATGGACACCTAGAACGCGAAAAACGGACGTCAGACGGCGAAGATGTGAACAGTAACCGTCGAAAAAAAATATTTTGAGGCGGCAGACGTAGAAGGGCACGAACCGGGTTGGGCGCGGGTCAAAATTCGGGTAGGTTAACCTGCTGAGAAGATCCAAAACAGCGTCGTTTTGCCTCCAGGAATTGGAACCATCCTTTGGTTAGTATTCAAGAGCAAACACCTCACCAATTCGGATTGATTGAGACAACACCTCACCGCTAACAAGACTTGCGAACTTTACAGAAGAGCAATTGAGGATATCCATCATGTACTTCGACACTGCCTCCTAGCCCTAGCCTGCAGGAAAATCTTGATCCCTCAGCCAAAGATCCCATATTTTATTAGGCTACCCTTCAATACTTGGTGGATGTTTAACATGGTTGAATCTTTCAACCAACACGAGAAGTGTTCACTACATTTGGGATGGTTCACCATACAATCTCACATAGGAATCTTTTGGGCTCTCTCAATTTTTAATCTCAGGTGTTTATCGAGCTCTTGTACATTCCATGACACTTTTTGGATGAATGAATATCCCTTTCAATTCAAAAAATAGCCTATATTTTTATTTAATCACACAACATCTTTTTTTTAAAAAAAATAACAAGTTCAATTTCGTAATGTACAAGTCCCACAAAAAAGGTTTTGCAATAAATTGCACTTTTTAATAAACATATGTTGTTATTCAATCGTAAGACATGAGTACAAATTAACCATTCCGATTTTGCATTTCATAAATCTCCCTTAGTTATTCATGAAAACTTTTTGCAATAAAATTGTTGCTGATCCTAGACCTCTGACTATAAAAGAGGGTGGTGATTGGTTGCCAGCAGAGTTGGCTTTAGAGAAAAAAATTGAGAGGTAATGTGGTCATTTAACTAGATTATGAAATCCCTAATTAGTTTTATTAGCATTATTAGAAATTTTTTAAATAAAAGTGAAGGACTGAATTTGAATTTTTACATTTTAGATACTAAACAAGATTTTAAATGTACTTCCTTCCATTTTGGTAGTTTGAGCTTTCCTTCCATTTTGATATAAAGAAAAGTTTGGAGAAAATAAAATAAAGATAAAGATAAAACTGAAGATAAAAAATATGGAGAAAAGAAAATAAACAAATATGTAAATAACTATAATACCCTTATACCTACATCAAAATATATTATATTTACATTACAAAAAATATATTATATCTAAAATCAAGTTAAATATCACAATTCCGAAATTACATTAATATTAACATAATCAAATAATTTAAATATAGGAAAAAAAAATTTCACTTTATTTTCCTCCCTAATTATTTGTCTTTTTTAATTTTCTCTACATCCAAACATGGCAAAGTTTGAAAAGAAATTTGTGTACTTTTAGAAAATAATAAAAACAATACTCTACATATGTTTTACTTTTCCTTGAGAAAAAGCGCTAACAATTATAAAGAGAGAAAAGATTATCCTATTATATGATTATAGAAAATAATTCAAAATATACTCTCTTTTTTGGTGTAACTTTAAGTATCTGTGAACCATTCTGAACTTGAAATTAACCAAGTTATGATCATTAATGTTAAACCCTCCAACAAATGCGCTTCTTGGGCTCATGGGATGAGACCACTTACAATTTCAATCAACTGCTTGTTGGTTCAAAATATACTCTCCGCCAATGAAATTCTAGCGCTGCCAACCCATATTTTCTCAACATTGCGATTTTTTATGTACCTTTGTATACTTTTTGAACAAGACCTCAGGTAGTGTGTGAAAAAAGCCAAGGTCGATGCTGATGTTCCTGACTTTATAACCAATGAAAGTTGATGCTATAACCAATGAAACTTACACAAATAAGGCCATGACAAGCTTCTTTACCTAATCACTGACCAAAAAGACTAAAAAGAACCCACCACTAATTCTCATTCTTATAACCAAGCCACACAAAAGAAGCTCCACACAGAAGACAAATAACTCAACAATAATGTTAAGAATTCAATACTGCATCATCTTCATAACATTCAGACTCTCTTCTCTCCTTTATCTCTCTTCCTCCGAACTCACTTCTCATGGCTACCAAACCATACCCCAAACCTTCATCTATGCAGGTTGCTCTCAAGAAAAATACCAACCCTATACAGAATTCGAAAGTAACCTGAACTCTTTTCTCTCTTCAGCTTTTAGCTCATCCTCCCAATTTTCCTACCACAGCTATTCCATTGGAGGTAACAATAATGAAATCTCAACAACAACACTAACAGATCAAGCCACAATCTATGGCTTATACCAATGTAGGGGTGATTTGCAGCCTATAGACTGTAGAGCCTGTGTTGAAACTTCTGTTCATCAAATAAACCTAGCTTGTCCCTATTCCTTAGGAGCCATTTTGCAGCTAGAAGGTTGCCATCTTAGATACGAGCATGTGGATTTCTTGGGCAAGGCTGACACAAGCCTTAGGTTCAGAAGGTGTAGGAAACCGGCGAGGCGCCTTGACATTGAGTTCTTCCGGCGAAGAGATGCTGTTGTTGAGGATTTAACGGCGGCTACTAATAATGGCTTCAGGGTTAGCAGATCAGGTTTTGTTGAGGGTGTAGCTATGTGCCTTGGAGATTTGAGAGCAGCAGATTGCTCCTCTTGCCTTGTGGAAGCTATTGGAAAGATGAAGAGCTTGTGTGGAGCACAAGCAGCTGAAGCTGCTGCGTTCTTAGCACAATGTTATGTTCGTTACAGGGCCTATGGATACTACGAAGAAGCTTCTGGTACGTCCTCTATTCATTATTTTCTATCTCCTTAACATACTAGAAATCTAAGGCATTCTTTATTTAGCTCTTAAAAATTTGTCATGTATTATCACCATATATATATATATGCACATATCAGAACAACGTGATTTATTTCTATATGTGGTTAAATTTTCATCAATTTATGCTTGAGTAATTAACATATAAACGGTGAAGAATGTGTCTTTTCTATGACTATATCTGTAGAATATGCATTGATGAAAAATTTGAACAGTCTCACTAAGTTTGAAGAACTTAGATTGTTTCGAAAATAAAGCAAAATCAAGATTCTTTTACGTAACACACTTGTCATTTGTTTATTGTATCGTTTTAATTAATTTTTTATTTTATGACACTTTTCTGGATTGTCTTTTCTTTCCAATGTTAATATATACTTTTTTAAAAACTTTTTATGTTGGATAATTAGAATATCATTTTATGCTAATTTAATTTCATTCAAAAATATTTTAAGAATAAATAAAAATATTTTAAAATTTAAACACTTAAATTAAATCAAAACGTTCAGATATCTGGATTGTGTAATTAACAAGAATCCTCTCAACTTATACGATCTTACTAGTAAAAGGAAAAATATATATAACACACACAGGGTTCATTTCTTTTCTTTCTATATATTCCCTTTCTCTTTTTTGCTTTATCTTGCTTTATTTAAGAGTTACTTTACCAGATTGGAGAATGGAAACAATCAAAACTTGATCAAAACAATAACGAAAAGCCTGACCACTTGAGGTGAACTAGTCTCAATGATTTTTTCTTAAAACAAAAAATACAATAAAATTCCTCCATTGCTCTCTTTACCACGTTAATTAATACCAGTAGTTACTGATCCAAATGAAAAAAAAAAAAAGAATTGAAGCCACTAGTTTCTTTTCTGTGATAGTATTTCATCTGTCTTTGGATTAATTAAAGTATTGAATAAATTACATTGACATGTCTTGAAACTTTTACAAAAACAAAAGGTTAAAGCCACTAGTTTCTTATGCATAAACTTTGGCTTAATTATTATCTTAAAAAGGAGGAGACATGTGTATATATAATCTGAAAATGAAAGGGGAACGTCAAAATAAATTTTAAAAATCTTAGGGGACATAAATGCAATTTACTCTAGAATATTCTTCAATATTTGGATGACGTTATATGAATATTACAATATATACAATGAAAAGGGCAAGAATGGAAAAGAAATAGGTTGAAGTTATGAGTCTGAATATAAATTTAAAATATCAATTCAACTTAAAGAGGAAAAAAGGAGAAATATTCATAACATGTGCTTTATTTTGGATAATATTCTTGATCAATTTCCAATCTTTTACTTTTAAATATTTCTGTGCCTTTTTTACCCTTCTCAATTAGATTTGGCGCAAAGCCATATGGATCTTTAGCGCAAATGCATAAAATGAAATAAATATATTCATACAGTATGTACTTTAATTAATAAAGATGATTTATTACGTTGAGATGAAAAGAAGGAAAGATGTATTTAATTTATTTTATTCTGTTACGTAGTTAAAATAAAGGCAAAAGTGCATTCGGACAGCACTATAAAATATTTTTTATATGTATGTGATACCCTAAAGTATTTTGTTGTGCATCTAACACTTTGAAATACTTTTCATGTTCACTAGCGCCTTAAAAGTTTTTTGTATTGTAATTTTACCCCTTTCAATTCATGTTGTTGAATGCACATGAGAATATTAAAAATATTTCAGTGTTGAGTGAACAACAAAAATTTTG
Organism: Vachellia pachyceras; assembly: GCA_025593235.1. Lineage (NCBI taxonomy): Eukaryota > Viridiplantae > Streptophyta > Magnoliopsida > Fabales > Fabaceae > Vachellia > Vachellia pachyceras. The sequence goes on along the minus strand of JANTPZ010140228.1, from coordinate 25,598 downwards.
AAGGTGTTAGATGCAACTTAAAAATACTTCAAAGTGATGGACACATTTAAAAATTAATTCAAGGTACTTGATTCATCAAATAATACTCACTCGGCCCTAAAACTAGGGTCTAGTTTATTACAATAGATTGAATACCAACATTACATGCAACAGTGCATTTTCACACTAAATACATGTATTTAATTAATAGTAGAATTTAATTGAGCATCTAGTCTCAAAGCATTAATTTGATAGAGGAAAAGTCATAACAATTTCCTTCTACATTCTTTACATAAAACAAAATATTAAAAATTCTTATTAATTATACCATAATATCCATTTCTCTATAAGTATTAATTTTTTTTCGCAACAAAAATAAAATGTCTTCTTCTCCTCTCTTTCATTGTCAGTAGGTTTATTTTAATTTTATAATATCAACATATCTTATCGAATCAACATTTTCTGTTAAATGAGACTAACAATATTAAAATTAAAAGATAAAAATAAACTTCATAAAAACCAAAGCAAAACTTCATGTAAGTTTAGAATGTATTGTTTATCTTCATTTAATTAATTCTACCTGCCAAACGTCTATTAAGATGGCCTTTCTTTTCTTATTACTCCAATTTTTTGTGCAGATTCCTTGAGAGAGGATCATGTGAGGAAAGCAACAGCTATTCTCTTGGGGTCACTGGTAGCACTAACCATTCTTGTTGGGATTCTCTATATTTGCCAAAGAGCAATGCATCAAAAATAGGTAATTATGATAAGAGAGGGGAGAGGGTAGAGAGAGTATTACAGAATAATTCTAATAAACTTTTATATATTACATATATAATTTATTATAATCAGTGCACGTTGGATGATTGTAATTGTCTTCAAATTTTAAATTTCGCCATCAGGTCTGTCTTGATAGATTCAAGTGGGGAGGAAAAAAGAAATTGGAGATTCGTTTACTTTTGATTTGTATAGCTAGCTTTCTTTAATTTTTTTTTATTACTGTTATTCAAAAATGGACATAATACAATTATTCATTCTTGCAGTTTATAATCTTGTTACTTCGCTTCATATCTTTTAAATTCTGTCAGTATTTAAGTATATTTTACTGATATAATTAATAGTATTCAAATCAATACTTCTGAATATGAATCAAACCAAAGATAAATTATAGAGATAAAGTGGTCGTAAACACTTAAAAGTGAAAGTAATACTGATATAAGGAGGAACATACTTGAATAGCAATAAAATTTACTGTATTTATTTATTGTAAAATCATGATGCTTAGCTTTGTTTGTTAGGGAAGCAAAGTATTTAAGACGCCCCACCAAAAAAAAACAGAGATAAAGTTTCTTCCGTTTAGTTTTTTTAATGGGCCGAGGGCTTGAGGCCCTCCTATATATTTTTAAATAAAATAAACAAAGTAGAAAAAGATAACACGTTGTCTTAGTTGGGAATTTTGTTTTGTTACTTTGTTGACAAGAAAAAAACATATTCACCAACGAGAAAGTTAGTCTAGTGAAAAAGCCTAGTCATGTACAATATGAACCAATATTCGAATATTTATTGGAAAATATATGTCACATCACCTCAAATATAATTATTTTTAATTTGAGGATATATATATATATACTTAGCAAAAAAATTAGACAGAACTCATGCAAACATTTTTATGCTTTTTAAATTTTAAAATATTTGAATTTTTATACATTTAGTTTTTTGACTAAAATTTCCTCCACAAAAAAGAAATAATACTTTGCTAAAATTGACCGTACTTGATTATGTTGAATGTAAATTGGATGAAGCACATTATGCTTGAGGAAGAGATTAGAGATGCTACATGAAACATGGTATCACTTGACCCAAAATAAATCAATAATCTTTGTAGTTACACAACCAAAAGAAACTTATGACTTTGTTGCAGTTACATTATAGCGTTTGGGAAAAACTGCAAATAAAAAAGCAAAGAATTGTTGCAGGTACATTGTATCGTTTGTAGTACTTATTTTGTCAACCGTTACAAACCTGCAGAGCTTTGACTTATGGACCCTTGGCTGTAGAGTTGTAACGGTTGATCAAACTTAACTGCTATAAACTTGGTCCCAAGTGGCCTGAAGCTGATGTCAAAGTTGTAGAGGTTCATTGTAGTGGTTTTAGAGTAAAGAATTGTTGAAAAATGCGAAATGTGATGACTAATGACTTGTTTAGTAACGGTTCGGACAAGTGTTACAAATTGTCATATTTACCTTATGAATGTGAGAGAGGTTTATCACGGTTTTGGAATAAATAACTATGGCAAAATACAAAACGTCATGACTTGTGATGCATTTAGCAGCAATTCAGACAGTTGCTAGAAACTGTCACGTCTGATAGAAGAGGTTTATAGTGGTTCATGTAATAGCCTAGAAAAAGGAGGAGGAAGAAAGGGGGTGAAAGATTTCAGGCATACCTGTAGATGCCGAATTACGAATTTGCAAATACCCACGCGATCTCTGGATCACAAACTGTCTTGGCCCCAAAGAATAATATTCACAGCAAATGCACAGAGGAAGAGAAGAGGGGAGGGATTTTTCTATGCATCTCTTGCATCAGTCTTGTCCGTACATGGATCCCTTAATAATAAAAAAAAATATGCAACTGCCCAAAATGCAACTGCTCACAACTGTTCCCACGTTAATTGCATTTCAAATTCAAACTTTTAGGGGAATCACAACTTTGTTCCTACAAGTTTTCTCATTAACACTTTTGCCCCAAGATGTGTTCTTGGCTTAATCCACTAAGGGTGGACCAAATTCCAACATCTCCAACACACACTTGGTAGATTAGGAATTGTGGACCTATGTCCCTCTCTCTTCTTCCTTTCATACTAGGTGCTTTGCCGTGACCGCATGGGTATGACATCTTTTAGATGTTTGTACTAGAAATCCCTTTTACAGGATCAGCACAAAACAATCTTTCTCGTGTAGCTTGAATTCGGTTATTATGCCTCATATGTCCTAGATTCAACCAGAAATACACTTTCACTTAACAAATCTAATCCCTCTCAAGTCAACATAAGACTTAGATCATCTTTCTCATATGTGGTGTCCACACTTATGAAATTACAAAGTTGATATCATAAGGGGCATGTCACAGACACCAGCATAGTTATGCATTTTTCAGGTAATCTTCCTTTCACCCATATATCATTTTGATATACATCAATCTCTTTCCTAACATAATACCTTGTATCACATCCATTATGATAGTAGGATGTACGTTAAGGTAGCAGTCATTGAAGTATACCTCTTTGATAATGTCAAAGTCAAAGGACATAAATAGAAATATTAATTTCTTGGGACTCACACAGCAATGAAGCAAGAATCTATTCACTTGCTTCCCTTTTACGGTTCTATAACACATGTGGTATGAATCACATGATACGGTGTTTATCTTGTACTATAAGAGCGTACGTCGTTTTGATACTTATTATCAACACTGTACAGACTTTTAGTATAGATGTTCCCAACATCTAAACCCAAAATCTTCCTTCTCTCATATCTCATATGACGTCAGTATTGAAGAATTTGTGGTCTGGTAACAGGCATCATGGGAGCGACTCCCCATGATTCGATCTATGTTTTATATGTACATACATTGGATCTCATCTCGACACGCTACACAATTCCCGAGGTGACATAACTTATATTTCTTCTCTACCATATCATCATTCCTGCTGCCTTACTAGTGAATACAAGTGTCTCATCTTTGCATAATTCTCCTAAGCATCAAAGGCGCTAGCTCATGTAAGGGAGCCTATCTCACCTGCCTGTATAACATACTAGACATTGTATACTTGTATACATACACATGAATTTAATCACAAATTCAATATACAGTGTCTATAATTTTACATTTTGCGCATAACAATGGCCCTTACATGTTTCTCAAACATTTCTTTGACTAATGGTTTAGTCAGGGGATCTGCGACCATACTCTTGGTCGAAATGTGTTGTACATTAATCACTTTCTGTGCTACATAATCTCTCACAAAGTTATACTTAATATCAATGTGCTTTGTCTTACTATGATATTTGGGGTCATCTTGTGTAGGCTATGGCTACAGTATTATCACAATATATTGACACATGATTTGTACTCTCATTTCCAAATCCAAGGTGTTTAATAAATCTTTTTAACCATATAGCATCTTGCACTACCACAGTGCAAAGCCACCAACTCAGCCTCCATTGAATGCAGGGCTATGCACATCTGCTTGATTGAGCTTTATTTGTATTAGTTTTCTACTATAATTTTCAGAGTCTTAGAGTCAATTTTAGCCCATACATGACCTTTTTTGCTTAAATGTAAATTAGGAGTCATTGATTTGGATTAATGTGATTTTGGGCACCTATGCAATGAATAACGATTTATTGTGCTTAAATTGCATTATGAGCAAATGATACTGCCCATATTTGCTATTTCATTTTAGGAACTCCTTACAAAAGGCCAAGGGAAGCAGCTCTAGAAAAGTTGACCGCGACGTAATCACAGTTTGTCGCGGCCAAAGTTCAATCAAGTAGACAAAGAACTCTCAGGAGAGGTTCGTCGCGACGAAACCACAAGTTCGCCGCAACGAATATCGCGTATCAGCACCAGATTTTTACTCCAGATGGAAATTAACCCGACCCAGCTTTAGAGATCTAACTCATGACGGTTTCTAATGCTAAATTAGGTCATTTTTCGAAAAGAAGAGAAGGAGGCTGAGGAAGGAAGGCAAAAACACACACTCTTATTTTTTCTCTCATCTTCACACTCTCCAAACCCTACCTTCATCCATTACCTTCACCATTCATCCATTCATGATGCTTCACTCATCCATTCAAAGCATGTTTCCATCATCTATGAGGAGCTGAGCATCTCCATCCTCTTGAAGATGGAGTGAGCCAGAGTTCGAAGTGCTAAAAGGGGAGTATTTACTTTCAATATGTATTTGCATTATAGATTATTTAGAATCCGAGTTGGACTTTGTGATTTGTATGTAAATACTTGGTCTCGGGGTAGCCAAACTTGAATTATTGTGTATTGAGTTGTTTTGTGATTGACAAAGTGAAATGAAGTTCATTTTGCTTATTCAATGAAGTCTTGTTGTTCTCTTCTATCATCATAGTTGTGCTTGGTTTTAGAGTTAACATGCATGGAGTTGATTTTGTCACTTTGCGATTTCTGTACACACAGTAAGAGAGATTCAAGAATTTCATGGAATGGAGTTCATTGCATGTTATTCGTGACCTAACAAGTTGTGTGGAGATTTAGAAGGAGATCATCGTTTGACGCTCCGGACCCATACGAATTGTTAGGGTTTGTGATTTCGAAAACTTAGTGCGATAGTCGATACTCTACCTAATCTTTTGCGAACTATGATGGCCCAATTCATTTTCAAGAGGAACCCACCATAACTCTCCCTTTTCAATCCAAATCTGCCTTAATTTTCTTTGCCGCCTGAAAATACCAAAAACAAGTTTTGAATTTTATAGTTCCATTAGGTACATAATTAATCTTGAATTAAGAAACCATTTGCATCTGCATCACAAACATAATCACAAGCTAAGGACTATTAGTACGCGACCAGCTTCCGGTGAGAACGACCCTGGGGTTGTCACTATACAATTATTTGAAATCAAAATTAATATTCTTGATCCCTTTTCAAGGCTAACCAACAATCTAAGTTTACATTTTGTGGCTTAGTCGGATCACTGCTTCTTGCTACTTCAACTTATAGTGCCATTATTTAGCAAGGTAAGACCTGAAGTTGACCTTTGTTCAACTTCGTCTCCACCTACATCATCATCAGAGTATCCAAGAAGCCGCAATCGCTTTCTTGATAAGTTAGTGCATAATTCAATGTGCCCTTTAAGTATCGCAGAATCCTTTTCACAGCTTTCCAATGCTATTTGCCAGGATTTGACTGGAACCTACTTACCAGTCCAACTGCAAAACAAATATCTGGTCTTATACACATCATTACATACATTAAACTTCCAACGGCACTAACATAAGGAACTCTTTCTATTCTTTTCTTAGCTAATTTAGTTTTTAGACACATTTCAAGATTTAGGCTAACTCCAGTAGCTACTGGGGTGTTTAAGGGATTGCAGTCACTCATATTAAATCGCTCGAGAATTTTCTTAAAGTAATTCTCTTGTGAAAAAGATAGAATTCTCTTTGAGCAATCCCTTTGGATTTTAACTCCAAGTATATATTCTTCTTCTCCCATGTCTTTCATCTCAAAAATTCAATGACAGCCATTCTTTAAAAGCTAAGATCAAATTTAGGCTATTTTCGATCAATAATATATCGTCTACATATAATGACAACATCACAAAGTTATCATCAAACCGCTTAATGTAGACGCAATAGTCTTCTTTAATCATTTCAAAATTGTATGAGGTTATCGCTCTATGAAACCTTAAGTGCCACTATTTGGACGATTGCTTCAGTCCATAAATGGACCTTTTGAGCTTACAAACTTTTCTCTCTAAGCCTTTCTTTACGAAACTAATGGTTGTTCCATATAGATTTCTTCATCCAAGTCTCCATTTAGAAATGCAGTTTTCACATCCATTTGATGTAACTCCAAATCTAAACTACTTACTATTGCCAGAATCAATCTTATGGAATTAAAGCGTACAACAAGTGAGAAGGTGTCCTCATAATCGATACATTCCTATTGTGTGTACCCCTTCACTTCCATACGTGTCCTGTACTTATCAATTGATCCATCTATTTTTCTTTTTGTTTTGAGAACCCACTTGTTCGCAATAGCCTTTTGACCTTTTAATAGATCAACAAATTCCCAGACTTGATTCTTTTTTATGGAATCAATCTCTTCTTCCATTACTTTCTTCCATTCATCCTTGGTAGGGCACAACAAGGCCTTTTGTACAGAACGTAGCTTATCATCTCCATTCGAAGTGACCATGAGTGCTTCCCCTCTATTGGAAAGCGTCTCTTGGGTACATTTCCCCTATCACTCTTTCTTGCAGAAACCTCTTGTCTCTTTCGTTTGTCTTGTCTCGGCCTTTGTAAAGACCATTTTTAGCCTTCTAATCTACCACTCAGATCAATATATTGAGACGATTGGGGATTATTAGATCGATCTGCACTACCTTGCTCTTGTGTCTCATAAAGAGATACTGTTTGATCTATCTCTCCTCTGCCAGGAAATTCACTTTCCATAAATACAGCATCCCTTGATTCAATTTCAGTTACAGTTTCATCTTCATTTTCACCTATGAAAACGTATCCTTTTGATTCTTTTGAGTATCTTATAAAGATACATTTCTTTCCTCTAGGACCCAACTTCCCATACTTATGGGAATCATCATGATTGTAAGTAGCCGACCCCTAGGGTCTTAAGATACTTAGATCTGGCTTGTATTTCGTCCATAACTCATAGGGTGTGGAAGTAACTGCTTTTGAGGGCACATTGTTAAGTATAAAGGCTGCTGTTAATCAAGCAACATCGCAATATGAAATTGGCAAGTTTGCTTGAGCCATCATCTACCTAACCATGTCTAGAAGAGTTTTATTTCTTCTTTCAAACACTCCGTTCGGTCACAGAGTGTCAGAGGTAGTTAGTTGCCTAATTATCCCTTTTTCTTCATAGAGCTCTTTGAACCGATCGGATAAGTATTCACGACCTCGATCAATATGTAATGCTTTAATTTTACGTTCCATTTAATTTTCCACTTCATTCATGTATTGTCTGAAACACTCTACCGCTTCAAACTTATGCAAAATCAAATAGACATGACCATATCGTGAAAAGTCATCAGAAAAGGTAATAAAATACCAAGCTCCGCGCCTTGCCCTCATGCTTATTGGATCACATATATCATAATGGACTAAATCCAATGGATTTTCAGCTCTAGTTCCTATACTAAAAGGTTCTCTAGTTACCTTGCCAGCTAGACAATTTCACACAAGGCCATTTCCATGTTTTGAACTTCACCTAGTAAACCTTCTTTTGCTAATTTAATCATTCGATTCTCACTTATGTGCCCTAGTCTAGCATGCCATATATTCATATCAACAGTTATATCGAAGGAACTAATGAAACAGTCATTTAAGTTGAGATCACCAATAACATCCACTATAAAGAACTTTCCTAAGAGGAAAGCTAAATCGTAAAAGCTCTCATTACTAAAAATGTCATAAATCTTGCCATGAAAGTTCACATCAAACCCATAATTCAAAAGAAATAGTATATAAACTAAATTTCATCGGATGTTCGGTGTATGAAGCACATTATGTAAGATTAAGGTTTTTCCACCATGCAGAGATAATTTGCAGATGCCTATAGCTTTGACCTCGATCTTTCGTTATTACCAACATAAAGCCATTTTCATTGATGTGGCAATCAATGGTAATCCACGAAGGATCCTCGATCCTTCGTTACATTTTCTTGACTATCTTTTTGCTTTTGGTGGTCCAGTGGAAAAGATCCATCTTTCAAGCCTAAGAAGAATGACATTCTTGTCATTTTTGAGAATTTCTTGAACCTGTTGCCCATAAGGTGCTCATTCACCCCAGGAAAGAGTACGATTTCACAATACTGGACCATCATGGGTTCAAGGGGTCAACGTGACGAGTAGTGAGGATGGCCACTGTCATACCTCCTTTAGAGTACTTTATATAAATAAATGACACAAATATTAGACCACTCGAATGCTTTTCAAATTCTAGAATCAAGGAGTGAAATTTTGAAACTTTTTCTTAAGTACTGTTCACTTGGTAACTTTGAAATTTGAGCCAACTTTAAAAAATTATAATTAATTCTAGAAAAATCAAAATCAAATGGTTCAAATTCTATTTGAATTTCATGTACTCCTTTACAGGGAAAATACTTTTTAGACCATATGCATGCTCAATTATTACAAAATATACCAAAAATATTTACTATTCATATAGTTATTTTTTGATTTTCCAGATTTTATCTTTTACTTAGAAATATATAACTTTCATTGTACATTTCCAAATGTATTAAGCTAAGTCTTGCTTTAAACCTTGAAAATAAAAATTTTCATAAATTTTCATCACCATTTGCCATGTTTTGCTCTTGCCACAAATTTCATGGAATGTGTATTATTTAACTAGAAAAATTTATAAATTTTCAACATCATTTGCCCAGTTTTACCATTACTTCAAATTTTATGGTTTCTTAAGGATATTTATCCCTTTTACCACAAAATAAAATGCAATTCTTGTGTTTTATATGCATGTCACTTATCTTCATAATTGCATGACTTAATTAACTTGTTGACTCAATGCACGTAGGATATACATCATACTTGAGGTTCTTTATACATGATTCAACGTAAACTACTTGAACATATAACATAAACTTACTTCAATACATCATATTCATTAGATTGATGTCATCTTTTCACCTTTAGGCTTCTCCTTTCTTGCATTTACCTTTGGATAAACTTGGGCCTATAATGTTGTATTTTTGGGAAGGGGTGAAATTTTATGAAAATCTCAATAGCAAATGTTACTAACTAAAACATTAACATGCATTATTATTATTAAACATAACTAAACTAGCCATGAAGTGGGAAAGTACCTTACTAACTTGCTACTAACGTATACATGTACATGGCCAATACAAACATAAAGAATTTACATGTTCAACCAAACATAAGCTTAACTTAATCATCATGACAAACAATCATAAATAATAATCATTTCAATATTAATGTAAAAGTCACTGACTTTGCTACTTTAAACTTGGTCTCTCTTGCACTTAAATTTCTATGGCTCCTTGAACCTTGTTGGCCCTTAGTACAAGTAAATGCCTACACATAATTATAATACAATACACATTACAAACTACTCATTTGTATGAATTATAACAAAATAAATTTAACTCTACTTCATCTTCCATATGTGGAACCAAACGAGGGTTCTCTACCCGTAGATTTTCCATTTTCACTTAAAATTGTTAAGTCAAAAACAGAGCAATTGAGGTCCGAATTTTAGGAAATTTTTCAGTTAAATAGTAAACATTCCAAACATTAAAATGAGGTAATTTTTTCCTAATTCGGATGTATACACAAAAAATTATGATTTTCCAAAAGTTGGGAAAATTTTGGAAAACCATATATTTATCAAATGAATAGTGTATCTTCACACAATATTCTATATTAACTGAGCATGAAACTAGCCAATGAGTATTTTTTTGTAGATAATTGAACAAGCTTCAAATGGATACTTGAACTACTTTGATTTCTATTTTTTCTAGAATTAATTATGCCTTTTTAAAATTGGCTAAAATTCTAAGGTTACCAAATAAACGGTACCCCGAGAAGAATGTTTAAAATTTAAATTGATCCACTAATCCTAGACTTTGTCAAGCATTCAAGTGGATCTCCAAAGTTCATAAAAATAAAGAAAGGCAGTGTTACACCTTGGAGGAGTCTTGAAGACTATAAAAATCTCAATCAAGTGGAACAGTTGTGTGGGGCCCATTGATATGGAAAATTATTTTCTATCGATAATTTTTACCACATTGATATAAACTCTTCTTACTTTTAATTTGTTAGCAAGAACATGGCATGTGGAAGCTTTGGGAACCCCTTTGGCTACTTTATGGTTTCTTCATGTTCCCTTTGATCGATATTAACCTTCCTGAAATGCGTTTTGGAAATCCTTCGATCATCTAATCAGTGTAAGATCACTAAATATTCACATTCATTAGGTGATCATTCCCTAATTTTTCCCTGAATCAATCTATTTCCAGAAATGCCCTTTAGGCATTTTCCAATGTAAACCCTTATTTGTAATTTATTATTCTTACATTTTTTGTTTAGCTAAATTGTGTCTTTCTTAAGCATGGAACCGTTTTTATAAATTCATTTAATTCTTAAAATAATTTCTTCTATCTTTAAATAAATATTTGAGGCCTCTTAGTATTTTTAATAATTATATTTGACTAATAATCCCTAACTCAACCAAATATTAAACAAATACTTAAAATTCATTTTTGAGGTAGTTTGTACTGCTTTAACCTCAATTCTATCTCAAATATACTTCAAGAAATTATTCTATTCATTTCTATGTTTCTAAGGCAATTTTCTAGTATTCTGATGAAATTTACCAAATTGCCCTTAGCAACCTTAATGCTTTGAAAATTGCACTTTTGCCACTGTTCAAGGTAGCAAGTACATAAGAAATCCTTAGAATTTCTACTATTTTATTTTATTGATTTTTAATTACACATTTAGCTTTATATTTCTGATACAAAAAATATAGATATTACACTCACGATGCCGTTTCAAGCTTGTCATAGCTTAATCCCATGAATAATTTGCTTGGTTCTTTCTGTGTCGTTACCTAATTTGCTTGGTTTCGATATGAGGAGGACAAAAGATGTGTTTGTGTTGATACTTGTGATGGCTCCTTAGGCGATGTTCAAATATAATTTGGTCAAAAAGGGGTCCTCTACCAGGTGAGAACATGAATGGCAAGGCGGTACCATTCTTTATTTTCATTTTTTTTTACCTGGTAAGCAATATCCAAATCCTTAATCCCTCTTGAATAATTCTAGATAAAATTTAACTATGATTACTATCGTGTTTGTTCGTTTTAGAACTTATTGGTGTGATTGTTTCAATTCATACCTGTATGGTATATTTATAATGAAATTGCTCCTCCTTTATGTTTTCTTTCCTATTACTATTTATTTAGTTACCTATATTTATGTATATTTTCTCACTTTTTGTCTTGTTAATTAACCTTGTTTTCAAGTCCTCTTTCGTGTTTTCAAAATACTAAATTTGTCTCCTTTTATCATTTTTTAATTAACTTTGTTTAATATGAATACTCTTAGCTTTTCTCTTTTATAACTCGTATTTGATTTTAAACTTTCTTTAAGCTTTCAAAATCCAGATGGATTTATTTATTTTTAGAAAATATTGTTTAACCCTCCTTTTTATTTATGCTCTCACCGAGTCAGTGGTAGACTCACCCCTCTCTTTATACACTTTTTTCAGATGGTGTCATTGGTCCTATGGGATTTCGTGATGTCATGACCGCTATAGCAAGGTCAGAGTCTTATTTTGCAAGTATTATGTTTGAAATTTTGTATGATTTGTTTATGTTTGCTAGGCTCAATGCAATTATTTGGCTTAGCCTACTGATCTACAATACGGTTTTGTAGCGGTTTTCCTAAAACCATTACTAACTCAAGAGCTATATAAACACCACCTCGCTTCCTCATTTTACCGCTTTTGGAAAATTTGAAAGGCATGTATCTTTGAAGAACTCTCTCTTCCCTGCATTCACAAGCTTTGTAAAGATCTCTTTCAATGCTGTTCTGCATGTTAATAATATGTAAATTATTTTTAACTAAAATTTGTTTTATTGGAAGTTAATGAATTTGAAATTTTTTTAATTTATTTTGAGTTGTTGTTGTCATTTTATTGTATATATTTATTGAAAGTTTACTAGTTTATGAATATTTGTTTAATTTAATTATAACAACTTGAATAAGTTAAAACTAAACTTGATGGAACCAGACCTACTATTGTGGAGCTGGAAAGGAAGCCATGGTCCCCAAGGACAATGTCTCATAGGGGTAGTGGAGCTTGGTGTTATTTGTAACCACTTCTTTGTAAATCTCAAAAAATAACTTCTTTAATGAGCATTTATCAAGGTAGATTAATATTCAATAAATCAGTTAGAAAATCTACCATGATTATGAAAAATTCGCAGTTCTTCCACAGTGATAACATTATATCTCTAATAAGTAATTTACGAATGCATAACATAAAATCATCAAGTAAAAAAAAGCACCAAGCCTTGACAGCATGAAATAACCAGTTGAAATCAGTGTTCGCAAAATGAGCCATATAGATGGCAATAAACTTCAATCAGCACATAAATAACAAAGGAGGATTTATAGAGATATGTCGAGATATCTAAGCTCCTATAGTTCTCCCCCCGATGTACCAGCATCGGAACTATTCTCTAAAAAATATTAAAAGCAACAAGGTGAGACAACGGTCTCCGTAATTAAATTCCAACTCATCGTACATACCGGCGTGTGCTAAAGAGGTGTCAAGTGGGATAGAATAAAATAGAGTTGCACATAATGTTATAAATAAGGCATTTAAATCTCTTATGTAACAAACAGGCACTTCATTAAAAAATATTCTCCTTTTCAGTGCAGTCATAGCCACCTAACGGTTTTTGCTCATGTGGATGCAACCGTAGTCATCCACCAGCATCTCATGTATTAGATATGATCAGTTCTGGTGCAGCAACCGTAGCCACCTAGCAATCTTTTTCTTGTGGATGTAACCGTAGCCACCCATCAACTTCTTTATATATAAAAAAATATGTTTTTTCCAAAACCACTAGTCCTACTAGACATTTTTCTAATAGAAAATTTATAAATCATTTCATTGCAGCAAAATATTAAGTTAACTCAAAAGCCAAACATCAGTATCTATGATAAGTAGAAAGTGGTTACCTTTCGCCAAGCAAAGATAACACTATCACAACAGAAATCCACGTGCTCAAAACTAACAATTTTTTACAAGTAATCTACACAATTCAATATTACCACACTTTAATTTAATAACTAATTTAGGGGGTAAAAAATAATAATTTAGGGACTTAAACCCTTCTAAAATTTCTAATACCACTATAAGCCACTATAATGAGTGTACCTAACATTGATCATTTGGTACCTTATTTGAGTTAAATGTGTTAATTAGAGGTTAATTTTGTTAATGAGTGATTAAATTAATTAATTTCTTATTTTGAGATTTGTTATCACTCTTTAAATCATCTCAATGCCTATTACTTTAATTGCATGATATTATATAATATTTGGGTTTGATGTATAAGGCATTTTAGGGTTTAATGTGTTGATGCCTTGTTTTAATGATAACAAAATTGATATTTTGGGTTTTACAGGAATTATGATGTTATAAAATGTCCTTGAAACTTTTTGATGAATGATGATGTTAAAATTTTTGAATTTGGCATGCTAGTGATTCAATTTTGATGTTACAAAGTGTATTCAATTTCAATACTTTCTAAAAATGCTCAAGCAGTAAGTCAAAGTATTGCCAATACTCAAGCATTGTAACTCAATGCTCAAGTACTAAGTTTTGGAACTTATGATTTTAAGCAATGCTGTTACTGAGTGCTCAAGCATTGATGTAAGCAGTATCAATACTCGAGCACTGCAACTCAATGCTCAAGCATCGTGCCTCAGGAATGAAATACTTTCACTCAATGCTCAAGCATAAGGTTTACGCATAGCCAACACTCGAGCATTGGACCTCTATGCTTAAGCATCAGGTTCAAAACAAGAGTTACAGGCTGTGCTGCCATAAAATGCTCAAGCAGAAGTCAAAAGCATTGCCAACGCTCGAGCACTAAAACCCAGTGCTCGAGTGTTGAAGGCTTTTCCTCAGTGCTGACAAGGAATGCTCCAACAAAGGCCAAAAGCATAGCCAATGCTCAAGCACAAAGACTCAGTGCTTGAGTGTTGTGAGTTTCTCTGACTGTGCTGTTAGTAAACACTGCCAGCGTGACTGGAAGCATTGCCAATGCTCAAACACTGATACCCAATACTCGACCATCAAGCCCTACTTCTTACTATTTCGCTTGTGCTGCTTAAAAATGCTGCAGTAATATGTGGCAGCACTCACAATACTCGAGTATCAAGGTTTAGTACTCGAGTATTGAGACTTCTAATCATGTTATCTCTCTGTGATTTCATAGATTGCTCGAGCAACATCCAAAAGTATTGTTAATGCTTAAGCACTGGCAACCAATGCTCTAGCATTAGCTCTTTTCATTGTCAAAATTCTTTCCTATGCTTGAGCACTATCACACATCATTGATATTAATGAAAGCACTACATTTTAATGCTTGAGCATCGAGATCTTTTCTCTAATACTCTGTGCTCCAGCATTTTTCAAAAGTATTGAACTCTTCTTTGAAACTTAAATTGCAATACTCAAGCATTGAGTCATTATGCTCAAGGACTACTTTATTTGACAGTTATGTACCTAACAACTACATCTACGCTCTGTAAAATCTTTCCTTATTTATACTTACCTATTTTGAATTCCAACTGCTCTCATAAATGTAGAAACATTGACTATGGGATGAGGAATGAAGTAGACCAAATCTCACTCAAACAAAAAGCATTTAACGTTTGTCTACTATCTTCGCTATCGTTCATTCAATGAAGCATTAATGGCGAAGCAAAACGGTGGCTTATGTGAGTAACGGGCATTTACTCCTTCCAACAACTACTTTACTCCTCAACTATAAATGATCACGCATTCAATATGGAGAGAAGAGACTACCACAGTGAACAACTTCCGACATTCATTACATTCAAAATATTCTCTGTAAATTCTGATTATATGCATTGTTCTTTAGTACTTGCTTATCTACCTTATCTACTCTTAAAAGAGAGTGCTTTTAGCCATTCTTCACTGTATACCTGTGAGAAACTCAATGTTGGGGCCTTGATTCTTTTGGGCTAAGATTCAGTTAGAAAATAGGGAGTGTGAAACTCTATTTTAATGAAAAGTGTAAGGGGAGAGATTTCCTTGTGTAGCATTCTGTTGTCGTAGATAGTGAATTGAGAAATCTCAGAGGTACTTTGAGGATTGGAGTATGTCAAAAGGACCGAAACAGGATAAATCTCTCATGTCTATGTTCTCTCTCTACTCACTTGGTGACATTGTTTTAATTTAGATTCTGATTATATACATTGTTCTTTAGTACTTGCTTATCTACTCTTAAAAGAGAGTGCTTTTAGCCATTCTTCACTGTATACCTGTGAGAAACTCAATGTTGGGGCCTTGATTCTTTTGGGCTAAGATTCAGTTAGAAAATAGGGAGTGTGATACTCTATTTTAATGAAAAGTGTAAGGGGAGAGATTTCCTTGTGTAGCATTCTGTTGTCGCAGATAGTGAATTGAGAAATCTCAGAGGTACTTTGAGGATTGGAGTATGTCAAAAGGACCGAAACAGGATAAATCTCTCATGTCTATGTTCTCTCTCTACTCACTTGGTGACATTGTTTTAATTTAGATTCTGATTATATACATTGTTCTTTAGTACTTGCTTATCTACTCTTAAAAGAGAGTGCTTTTAGCCATTCTTCACTGTATACCTGTGAGAAACTCAATGTTGGGGCCTTGATTCTTTTGGGCTAAGATTCAGTTAGAAAATAGGGAGTGTGATACTCTATTTTAATGAAAAGTGTAAGGGGAGAGATTTCCTTGTGTAGCATTCTGTTGTCGCAGATAGTGAATTGAGAAATCTCAGAGGTACTTTGAGGATTGGAGTATGTCAAAAGGACCGAAACAGGATAAATCTCTCATGTCTATGTTCTCTCTCTACTCACTTGGTGACATTGTTTTAATTTCATGCATTGTGATTTTATTTTTCAAAAGTGACCAATTTACCCCCCTCTTGGTCAAATCCTACACTAACATAATGCTATAAAGAATCATAAATGAGAGGAAAAGTGGTAGCAAGTATGGGATTAATCTACATTTATTTCCATTATTCCATATCACCTCTTCCATCACATTTCCTTACCATTCCATCCTTCCACATCAATTTTCTCTCCAATTCCCATTCAACCGTCCTCACACCCACATTTTTGTCCTTTTCCTCTCTCACATCCTCTCTCTATTCCCTCCATTCCCTTTTTCATCATTTTTCACTCTAACACCTAACCAACGCCCACATCCCATATCACGCCATCCTCTTTCCATCTCAATACACCACCTCACCTCTATTTTCTCTCCATTGCATTTCTCTCTAACGGTCACCTCTTCCTCTCTCAAGAAAAAAATATTCATTCATTCCACCACATACAAGCACGAGCTCTCTTGGATCCGTGGGCATTAATTTTTGTTTTCCATTCACTATCTTCCAAACATCACACACACCCCCAATTCAATTCTGTAATCCATTAACATGATGCACACTTACACCACTTGAAGCTTCTTCTCACCATGCAAGCCATTTCATTCCCCTAGGCTTCACTCTTCCATCTTCATCCATTTTATCCATTCCTTCATTCATCAATTTTTCTTTCCTCTATTATCCATTAAAGTTGCCCGCCTGGAAGGAGATTCATGCTGCATACACATAGTGCCACAGTTTGATCATCCATTTTCCATTCATCCATCCATAGCTTCATCCATCGTAGAAAGGACATCACGCCATGAAAGTTCAACTATCAAGGGAAGTTGGTTCTTCAACCATGAGTAACTAAATATTTTCATCCGATGGTGATGATGATACTAACTAGAGTCTTTAAGCAATTAGTGGAGTTCATTTAATTTTAATTTCACTTTATAATCTCTATATATGTAGATTGTAATTCTAGGTTGCTAGAGGTTATGATTTATATGTACAGAAGAGGATTATGATTGGTTGATATAATCTAGATTGTGCTACTTGTGTTAGATCGGTACTCTGAATTGTAATTGGCTTATAGCACTCTTGTTATTCAATTGCTTTCCTTTATTCTCTTGAAATTAATTGATTTGCTAGGTTTCTGGAAATTAATTGGAGGTAAGAGGATCTTTTATAAATCTAACATGAGCTAAGCACTAAGACATTCCTAATTGATTAATTGAGTCTAAGTTTAGATTATATTAAAAAGTTAGGAATATTGATTAGCAAGGTTTCTTACTAATCTTTGTGCTTGTTAAAAGAAGAACTTAATATTAAAATTGGGCAATGAAGATTAGTGGATTCAATCACCTAGGACATTCATTTTATAGAATTTAAGCACATTCTTTTAGTTTAATTAGATAGTAAAAACGCAATTAATATCTCTTGGTTAATTTGTTATTACACTAGATTACTTGGTAATTAAATATAAGATCCTCGTAGAGATCAACCTAGGTTAGTTGCCATATTGCATTTAGCTTAGTTTATATTTAGAAGCCCCACGACAAGGCTCATCAATTTGGCACTGTTGCCAGGGAGCCTTGAGCTACTAGGTAATAGTGTTAATTATTAAATGGGCTGGGGTATTTTGTTTGTTTGTTTTAGATTTAGGAGTTCTTGATTTAAAAAATTGCATAAGAAAGAAAATATAAAAAATGAAAAATGAAAATTTTGGGAAAAAACAGAAATTTTTGTCTTTTTGCATTTCCATTTTAGATTTAAAAAATTATTACCATTTACTATGGTTGTTTTGAGTGTGCATTGCTAGATCTAAAGGACAAGCAATTGTTCCATTTGATAAGGAAATAAATAATACACTTAGAGCACTAATAAAAGAAAGGAGAGGTGAAGATACCATCATTTCAATTCCATTGTTGTAAGTACCGTTTGAACACTCTTTACACACTTGATCTAAAGTATCTTCATTTGATTCTTATCATAACATTGGTATATTTGATTCTGAGTCTTCATTAGGAGATTATATTTATAATCATTTTGTGTGGATCTAAATGGTGAGTTTTCTAGACAAAATCAGGAGCGTAATGATGAGCATATACCCAATAATGTCAATAATGAAATTAGGAATAGAAGTATAAGGGAAATGAATGTATCAAATGTTGATTATAATCCTTATGGTTTCTACAATTTTTCATGCAAATTTTGAGTTGAAAGGTCATTTGATAAGTGCCTTACCTAATTTTTTTGGCAATGCATGAGAGAATCCTCATAGGCATCTTTAAAATCTTCACATGGTGTGTTCTTCCATGAAGCATCCTAAAGCTCAATTGGATTATGTTTTAAGCCGATCCTTTTTATTTTATGTGGATGGTAAGGTAAAGGAGTGGCTCTACATGCTTCCACAAAATTTTTCTACTTTAACTTGGGAGCAATTGAAGAAAGCCTTTCTAGAGAAGCACTTTCCAACTTCAAGAACTTCCAAAATGAGAAAGGAGATTATAGCATCCAACAAGCTGTACGAGAAAGCCTATGAGTATTGGAGCTTATTTCTAGCCCTACTAGCTTGTTGCCTTCATTATCAAATTGCTCTATCTCATTTGGTACAATACTTTTACAATGGGCTACTATATCATATGAAGGCCACTATTGATGTTGCTGGCAATGGTTCTTTGATTGACTTAACTTCTCAAGGTGCATGGGATTTACTTGAAAAGATGGATGCAAACAACCAACAATTTGGTGCAAGGGAAATATCTCAATCTTGTGGAGTTGGAGCTTAGTCAGCCGATTAAATCTTGAACAAATTGGCCATCCTAAGTTATCAAATGGGGTGTATGCAGAAAACTATACAAGCTCAATAGGTTCACAATGTTAATGCCACTAGCTCTACTTCTATGTCTTAAGCCCTTGAACCGTCCTCATGCGATATTTGCGATAGTCCTATGTATACTACTCTCACTTACCCTTCTCAATGTGAGTTTGTTAAGTTGGCATCCATGAATTTCCAAAAACCTACCCAGTTCCATCAAAGAGAGTAATATCCCAATGCTTACAATAAGGGATATCAAGATGGTCAAGCTACGGATAATATACATAGAGTTGTTGGAATCTCTCAATAGTAGTTTGGAAATGTCCCTATGATCTCCATTTATTTCCCTTTAACATCTAGGGAGGTTCATATTCAAGAACCAAATAAGGATGAAGCTTTAATAAAAATGATGACTAAACTTTTTGACAAGATTAAGCAGGTAGAGGTGAAGCACAACAATCTCACTACCTTTGTTTCTCAATTAACTAACTCAAGAAGTGAAGAATATGCTAAGAAAGGGAGTTTACCATCTATGTGGTGATGAATCCTAAGGCACTCAATGCAATCACACTATGAAATGGGAAAGAAGTTGGGTTTAATGATGAGAAGAATGAAGACATAGAAGTTGATCATGATGAAGAGATAAAAGAAAGAGCATTAACTTCTACTATTGTACCTTCATCTGAGAGTAAGAAAGAGAAGACCCTTTTAAGGAAAAAGTCATCCACACAAGCTGAAATTCAAACAAATGATGTAGCTGAAAGTGAAGTCAAAATGCACCGTTATAGAGCCTTAAGCAATAAAGGTAAAGAAGTAAGTCTCAAAGACCTTCCCTTCCCTCATTCCTATCTTTAAATCATCAAAATGCTCGTGAAAAGCATGATAATAACTTGTATGAAGTGTTTAGTAAAATTTAAGTCAATATGCATTCGCTTGAATTGGTCAAACAACCTAAGTATGCCAAAATTCTAAGGGACTTATGTAAATATAAGAATAGATTCAAACCAAATGAGATGTTCCAATTGCCTTCCAATGTAAGTGCCTTGTTCAAACCCCAACTACAAGTTAAGTGTCAAGATTCAAGTAGTTTCAATATTCCATGCATTATTGGGAAGCATACTATTTATAAGGCATTACTTGACCTAGGGGCAGCAATAAATGTGATGAAAAAATCAGTCTGAGTCCCTAGGTACCACTATCCTCAAGCCCACTAGTGTTATTTTGCAATTAGCAAACCAAACTATTCGATATCCATATGGGGTGCTTGATGTATAAGTGAAGGTTGAATATTTGATCTCCAGCAGACTTTTATATGTTAGACATATCTGTGGATACTTTGAGTGAAGGTGGATTGATTTTGGGTGGACCTTTTATGAGGACTGCAAGAATTGATATCAAAATGTATGAGGGTTCCATTACTGCGTCTGTTGGTGATAATTTTGTGCATTTCAACATGTATGAAACAATGAAACAACCACATGAAGACTACTATTTGCTTGATGTTCATTTTATCAATGAGTTGCATGATAATACTTTTGTTGAACATGAATTAGTTTCTCATAATCAATTGAGTCATGTTGATGCACGAATTATTACTGCTACTCCTTCTCACCCCTATTCTTCTATTTTCCCCTCACATGGTAGTGACATGAAGTGTTATAGTGCTAGTTCATTGGATTACACTCTTTCCGCTCCATATACTGCTTTGCCTAATAACGCTATGCTTGTTGAGTCTTCTACTAACCCAAGTACATTTGAAAAAGGTGTTGTTTGTGATAATAGAGCAGGGTATAGTAGAGCTGCTAAGATTTATGTAAAGAGGCCTTTGAATATTTTTCAAGCTTTGAAACATGTTTCTAAACTAGTAAAAGTGGTATGCTAACTCCATACTGATCCAACACCTAGCCAAGAGAAGCTTGTAAGTTTTAATAATGGCTTTGGAAGCTCTTTATTGCTACCACTTCATGCTTTGTCCATTGATCTAAATAAACTCACTTATGAGGAGCTTCAAGCACAAAAGGCTACCTTTAAAGTTGGTGACTATGTAATGACTTATGTGCCTCACTACTATACTCCTCATGAGGAATTTAAGGGGACATGGATTGGCCCCTTAGATGTAGTCAAGAAGCGTGATAATAGGACTTATAAATTGAAGGATGGTTATGGAGGATATTTCCACACTCGAGCCAATCGCCTTCACATCTACAATGAGAATTACAAGCCTCCATAATAAGGTTGTACCCTTCCTTTCTCTTGTTCTTGTGAATTTGAGTTGTTTACTACATGATTAGATGATAAAGAACAAGTGTGGGAGATGGTATCTCTATGTGAAAAGTAGATATATTTAAGCCTAATGTGTATTGTGTGTTTTAGGATGTAGTTGTGATTCTCTTCACGTTGATCTTTTATTACTGTTTCAAGCTTTATTTTTTATTATGAGTTTGGGCTTACATTGAGGACAATGTATGAGATAAGTGTGGGTGAGTGAGTTATTGTTTTGTGAAAGAACTCTCCTGGTTAGCTTAAGAAAAATTGAACTGATCTGGTTAGTAAAATGCACATTTCAAGTCTTGAGAACTATATATTGTGTACACTTTACATCTAAGTACCAAGTTAATGTTTACAAAAACGGAGGTTGACAAACTAAATATTATTTACAACCTGAAATAACCAACAAAATGTGTACAAAACAAATTACATCACCCTCTTCCTCTTTTTAAACCCCTCAAGTATGGCTATGACTTTTTCACGATTTATGTTTTTTGGGTTATTCACAAGCTACCATAATACCCCTTCTTCAGTTGTTAAAGCTCAACTGGATTGTGATAAGGCATTGTATAATCGTCATCCCCTTCTATGCCATCCCACATTTGTATCCATGAAAGCACATGGACACCACAAGAATACCTACAATTACAAACACCTTGTGGTTAATGAAAACAAATGGTCAAACTGAATATTAATTACCAAATAAGACATGTTGTGTAATGTTTACATACACATCGCATTAAACATGAACTTTAGCCTACGTCACTTCCTTGTCAATATTATCCGTATGGTGCAACAATTCTGGCTTTACCTTTTCCATCATTTCAAAGAAGCAATCTCTCTAAAGAAAGTGAATCACAATCAATAGTCAATACAAAGCAAAATCATTAATAATTACAAATTGTTTACAATCTACTGTTCTATTTGCTATATGGTGCTTTGGATCAGCCCGTCATGTTATTCTATTCTTCTTCCTTGTCCTTTCCTCTACGGACTAGTCTACTAACGAATCTAACGCATAGAACCACATCGCCTGGGTATAGAGCATGTAGCACGTAGCATGACCAATGGTCAAGGAAAACAGTAGGACTGAAAATGAAATCACCATCCCCAATGTTATATCCAACATATTGAGAGAGGATTTGGGTTTCATTTTCTTTCAAGCTCCATTTAAAGGGATTGTCAACTATCTTCAACATGAAATGTGGAGTGAACATATGGTGTGTGACTCTTCCATCCTTCTCGTATTGCTCGGCCACCGATGCCTTCGCGACCATTAACATCACCTGTATCATTGACAAACAATGAAACAATACGTATTTGCACATAAACTCAACTTGATTGACACTAAACAAATGCACTGACCGTATCGTTGAGCCACCCCTTAGGTCAGAGGTAATAAAGCTCTGTTTGTGTATCATACTAGTCATACATATCTATAAATACCCTAATCTAGCACAATCACAACAATTACTAATAAATTACTTGACCATTAATCAACAATACAGGACTCGTTAACTTGTCACCTCCTCATTCTTCTGCCTTTGTGTGCATAGATTAGATAACCTTGCTTGCTCATCCAACCCACACTTCTGCTTTAGATTCTGATTAATCCAGGGGGAGCTAATGACCCAACTTGACATTTTTGCTCATTAAGACCTTCTCAATATGTCATGCCCTTTATGCTCTTCTTGTGTCTCTCTAATATCAAGCTATTCTCCCTCATCCAAGTCCTCCTCAGCTGCATGTTCATCCCTAGCCTGTTCAGCCATAGGTTTACAATGTCAACATCAAATTCTGCAATGTCAGAATCTGATTCAGCAATGTCAGCATCAGAATGTGCATGTCCAGATGGACCAGCTCCTTACTGTCCTCTTTATTTACCATACCCTTTAACCAATTCCTCCTTAAATCCCCCCACAGGATCAGAAAGTTCTGTCAGAACAAATGAGCACCAATTAAATGCACTAATCACATGCTGAGTCAATGTCAAACACTTCAACACACGCTTACATACGTATATACTTGAGGAAGGGATCAACAAGGCGCCTAATGAAAAAGGTACAAAATACAACTCAAAGTTATCATCACTCTCTCCCATCAACCATTCCCCAATCTTCTAGTAGGTTAAACCCTTATATATTATGCACAAATCAACAAACATACGATCATTTTCCCAAATATTCAACTCTATCTTTTGCTCCCATATGACAAACCCATAATTTCTTCCACATCAATAGTGCTAGTACCCGGGATTCCTCTCTCATTGTCACAACATTTATGATGAGGTCAAAACACCTCATCAACTATGCACACAAATCACAGTTTATTTGTATGAAACAAACATCAACCAACTTATCATACTCTATGGCCTTCAACCTTTCCATTAATTCTAGCCTGGTCTTTATTTTATTGTGTTAGTCTAGGATTTGACCAAGATGGGGTAAATTGGTCACTTTTAAAAATTAAAGTATAAATCACAGAAATTAAAATGAAGTCATCGAGAGTGTACAAAAAGAATGAACATGACGATTTATCCTGGTTCAGTCATTTCTGACCTACGTCCAGTCCTCAGAGCTCTTCTAAGATTTGCAATCCACAACCACAATCAATCAGACTACACGAGTCTTTACAATCAAGGAGTCACACTTCCCCTCACTATTTGTAAGAAAACAGAGACCTTCATTCTCTATCTACCGACAAACTCACAGCCCAATAATCTCAAGGCCCCGACCTTGAGTTTCTCACATAATACAAGAATGAATCACAAGATTAAACTCTCAAAAGAGTAGATGTGCTAATTACTAGAGCTCATAGAGTATTTTGAATATTACAGAAGACAGTAAGCTTATGAACAATAGCGTAGTTGGTTGTCGTCTTCTTCCATCTTCAATGCTTTTCTATTTATAGTTGAAGTCATTCTATCTGTTAAAGAGAGCCAGATATCCATTACTCAGATTGAATAGCCATTGTCTCTGGTTGGTGTTCATTAAATGCTGTAATAAATGTGTTCCTTTAACGATGCGGAGTCTGAGAAGGTTTTAATTTCATCTTGTTTGTCGGAGATCTTCAGCTGTCATACCTTTTCCTACTTCATAGGTTAGCATACGTGCATTTATAGTGGTAGGTAAGTTTTAAAAGTTAAGACACGAATAAGGAAAGATTTGATAAAAAGTGAAGTTCAGTGTCAGACGCTGCTGTCAGATAGAGGTAGGATTCGAGTTCAAGAATTATCAAGACTCGAGTTCTATTTCATGAGTTCTGAGCAATTTTGAAAGTTATGTAATAAAACTTTAAGTTTTCATAATACCAAACTTGAGTTTAGAAAACTTTAAGTTGGAAACTTGAGTTTATATTGGAAGTTTCAGAATGTTGTTTTGGAACTCTTATTTGGAAACTTGAGTTCAAAATGCAAGTTATGAAATCATGTTGCGAAACTTGAGTTTTGAATAAGCATGACTCGAGTTTTATAACAAGAGTTGGTCAATCAGTTGAGAAAAGTACGAAACTCGAGTTTTATGAAATATGGAACTCGAGTTGTTAAAACTCTAATGCTAAAACTTCCAGTTTTCAATTCAAGTTTTGTAAAACAGTTTTGGAACTCTAGTTGTAAAACTCTGGAACTCAAGTTCTCATGTAGCAACGTCTTTCACAAAGATTCAAAAGCTTGAAACTCGAGTTCTGTAGTCTTGGAACTCGAATTGTCATGACTTGAAGCTAGAAACTCGAGTTTGCTTTGAAATTTTTGAGTGAACTCAAGTTCTTCAAACTTGAAACTCAAGTTCTGTGAAACTGGAACTCAAGTTCTATGAAATATTGTGTAAAAGGGCACAACATACTTCTTCCTTTTTCGTGGACCTCTTATCTCCTTGGCCTGCTTAGTATATTTAAACCTTTCCTTCTCACTCAATATGTTCCATGCATCTCGAACTTGCACGCTTACTCTTGGGAATAACTTCTCCTCTTTAGCGGCCTTCCCCCTCCCCTTCCATTTCTCCTTCTCTTTATTCTTGAAATATTCTTCAGTGAACAAAGTGATAGTCGGATAAACTGAATGAACTTTTCACTGTTTTACCCTTCTCCATCTTCGTTTCCT
>JANTPZ010140224.1:0-15240 GCA_025593235.1 Vachellia pachyceras | reverse complement strand
CACACAAAATCACGTTACAATTACACTGCCTCCAGAAAACGAATTTCACAGCCCTTACTCTTTAACTTCCAAAAATTCCAATTTCATATACAAGCATCTAAAAATCATGAACACTTGTATACCTACACAAAAACTCATTTTGGATCTATTGGAAGCATCAAAATCATCATAAAAATTCATTTTCATCAGTTTCCAGTCAGACCGAAACAGTGCACACATATTCAACAATATGAATTTTTCAACTTCCATCACTTCTACCACTTGATTCATGTTTCCAAACTCTCATTCATGCATGGGAAAACATGATTTTTGCTCTCCTATGCCAAGTGAAAAATTGGGTAGCATAACCCCTAGGGTTTCATTATCCCAAAATTTACAACAACAACCAAACAACAACAAACTATATACCAACATACTCCATACAACACAAGGAGTGTTTTACATATGATTATTGGCTCTAAACCCCAGTCTTTCTCACTTTCTCTTGCAAGATCCCTAACTTTGAAACTTCCAAAAGAGAAGAGTAATCCATGGAAGTTGTAGAGAAACTTGCAAGGATCATTTTGATGTATAGAAACAAGGGGTAGAAGCTTACACTTTGATTTCTCCAAGCTTTTCTCTCCTTCTTCCTCCTTGAGAAATGACGCCTCTTGCTCTCTTTTCCAGCTGGTTATTTCATGCAGAATGGCTGGAAGATGAAGGGATATATGCTAATTTATTAATTCATAAGTTAATGTGATGGAAGGCTAAGATTTGCTCTTGCAATTAAATCCTAATCTAAGGGCTTAGATTGATGCCACCTTAGGAACAAATGCTTGCTTCTCATTGGCTCTTAAAAAGGTGTAATCATGACTTTAATTTGCTGGTTGGAATCTGGTTACATTAACCAGACTGGATTCCATTCGGTTACTTTTACCGATTACACTTTTTACCGGTAAACTTAACTTTATTCCGGTAAATCTTTTTCTACTTTTCTGGAGATATTTTCTTTCTTATTTAATCTCCATAATTTCATCTTGGATTTAACAAAATTATTATCCCCAAAATACCCTTTGATTATCTCAATTTTTATAGGATTAATTTATCCTGTCTAAAATCCCTGAAGCGGAACCATCGGAGAGCAAATTTCTTTTAGGGCCTTGAAAAATACTACATTTTTCACTGATTCTCAAGCCCTTTTCCTTTTTCCAAAATGCCCTCTAGATTTTCCAAGATTAATTTTTTGAAATAATTATATTTTGGGGATTATCGGGTATTTTTCGGGTCTTTTTCCAAAATTTTCGGAAACTTGCCTTAATTGCCACTGGATAATAATTTTACTAAATACTATATAATTCACTGGATTTTTCATATTTTTCTCTAAACTTTTGTAGGGCTCCTTGAACCTTAAATAATTATTTTTCCCTTTTTGTCCTTCAAAATTATATAAATAAAAATCTAATTTGAATTTGAAAAATCCGTGTTTCATCATTGCGATCCATAAGTAGAGATCTATCTATAGGGCATCTGTAAATTTTCTGATATTTTGGTCAACTGGTTGACCTTTTGAGTTTGACTATGACTTAGACTTTGTCAAATGACGAAAATGCCCTTCAACTTTCTCTACTTTTTCCAAAATTACCATTTTGCCCTTACTTTTGATACTGAAAGACCTTTATGTCCTTGATCTTTTATTAAATGACATATGGGTCCCTTCCCAGAAGGTCACCCATCCTGGGATTGTTCTAGGGCGAGCACGCTTAACTCTGAAGTTTCTACCGACTTCCATGCACCAAACCAATTCTGATTCTGCGACTTCCGGCCTAACAGCATCAACTTTTGCTGCTCTTTCTATCTGTGGGCTCTGACTTGACTTCTAATTACTGGTTTGGCCCTTTTTATCTAATGACCATATTGCCCTTGGTCTTTTTACTTAATGACGCTTATGTCCCTGGCTTACATTCTTAGTAATTTCAAAGCCTTGGGACTAAATTGACCAGGGTCTCTTTAGTCCATTGACATCTTCTCTTCCTGTACTTTCATTTCTGGGCCTTGCCTTCTCTCATATCTATGAATTTGGCTTCTGTGCTTATTTACATAAAATGGTGGATATTACACCATGAAACAAGGGTATGTACCCTCTCTTTGAATCCTGCAAACTAAACATATGCAGTATTTTGTCTATATATGTACTCTGACTTAAGCCTATAATCCTCTTGGATCTATCTCTGTAGATCATAATCCCTAGGATGTAAGTGGCTTCGCCTAAGTCTTTCGTTGAAAAGGACTTTCCTAACTAAGACTTGATACTTTGCAAGGTAGGAATGTCATTCCCAATGAGTTGGATGTCATCAACATAAAGCATCAGGAACACAACTGTACTCCCACTGACCTTCTTGTAAACACAAGTTTAATCCATGTTTTGAATGAAGCCAAACTCTTTGACTACTTCATCAAAACGATGATTCCAACTCCGTGATGCCTACTTAATCCATAAATGGATCGTTGAAGCTAGCATACCTTACCAGAGTCCTCTAAACGTACAAAACCTATGGGTTGCATCATGTACACATCCTCAAGTAGCTTTCTATTAAGGAAGGTTGTTTTAACGTCCATCTACCATATTTCATAGTCATAATATGATGCACCATCGCTACTAGGGAAATGTTTCATCATAGTCAACACCATGACTTTGTGTGAATCCTTTTGCAACTAGTCTTGCCTTGAAGACACTGACTTTGCCATCCATGTCGGTTTTCTCTTTAAAAACCCATTTGCTCCCAATAGTTTTTACACCTTCAGGTGGGTTAATTAAGGTCCATACATGGATTGCATTTCAGACTTCATGGCATCTAGTCACTTATTAGAGTTTGGTCCTACTACGGCCTCTCGATAGGTGATTGGCTCATTGTGTTCAATAAGTAACACGTCATGACTCCCAGTAACCAAAATTCATATCTCTGAGGTGGTTATCGTGATCTATCAGACCTCCATAGGCCTTGTGTTACTTGAGGAGCTCAACAGCATCTTGTGAGTCTTCTCTGTCTTCCATCTGTGGCTTTGTGGTGTATTGAGATTCTCGAACTTTCGAGATTCAATTTGCTCCCACTGGTTCTTTTAGAGATGAACTCTCTTTTTTGAAAGACACCATTTCAAACAACAAACACTGTGTTCGGTGGGATTATAGACATAGTATTCCTTTGTTTCCTTGGGATACCCAACAAAAAGGCATTTAGAGGATCTGTTTGATAATTTATCAGAGGCCTGCTGTTTAACATAAACCTTACATCTCTAAATCTTGAGAAAAGACAAGCTAAGTTTATTCCCAGTCTATATCTCATATGGTGTATTTTCAATTGCCTTAGATGGAACACAACTCAGTATGAATGCAGTTGTTTCCAATGCATGGCTTTAAAAGGAAGGTGGAAGATCTATTTGATTCATCATAAATCGAACCATATCTAATAGAGTTCAATTACTCCTTTCAAAAACTCCATTTCATTGTGTGTTCTTGGAGGAGTGAGTTGTGAAATTATTCAACAAACCCTAAGATGGTCAATGAACTCTTGGTTTAAATATTCATGTCCTCGATCAGATCGAATGGCTTTAATTATCTTGCCAAGTTGGTTTTTCACTTCATTCTGGGTATTTTCAAACATTTCAAAAGATTCAGATTTGTTTTTCATTAGATAAACATAACTATATCTATTGACATCATATATAAAAGTAATGAAGTACATGTAACCTCTTCTGGCAGGTGTATTTAGCGATTGATACGACTAAGCCACAAAATGTAAACCTAGATCGTTGGTTAGTGTGATACTCCTTAACTTAACCTTTAGCTTCATTTTATATTGGTTTGGAACCAAAGGGAAGCCTCACTTTGATCAAAAGGTCCAAAAGAATTAATTTGAAAACTTTCAACTTTTTGAAAGTTACTATTCACTGGTTTTAGAACCAACTTTGAAAATTCATAACTAATTATAGAAGAATTGAAATGGAGTGCTTCCAATTTATATTTGAACCTTATAAGTTCCTTTATAAGGGAAAAATACTCATTGAGTTAATAGCTTGCCCAATTGATTCAGTTTAATTTGTGAAAATGCACTGTTCATTTGGTCATTTTTCTATTTTCCCAGGTTTTTTCACTGATTTTCTTCAAACTTTGGAACATCATAACTTTCTGTACATAACTCCAAATTCAGTGTTCATTGTCTTGTTTTAAAGCTTGCAATGTGAAATATTTTTCTGTAAAGTATCAACTCATTTGGAGTCCAATTGCTCTGTTTACCAACAAGACAAATTTAGGGGCTTGACTAACTTAACTTCAACATTTAGGCAAACTTTTCAATTTCAAACTTTCCCATTTGAACCCTAACCTCTAATCCTCTTTTAATCATACTTAATCATGTAATTAGGGATCATTATCCATCACATAATTAGCCAAAAATTCATATGTTTACATCACATATTACATAAATTCCAAAATGCTCATATAATTAGAACATAGTTCCATGATCAAAATCATAACAAATTCATTGCTTCATGCATCATAGACTTTCTCCTTACCCTTTAATGAACATGTACCTAGAAATAGTTAGTGGGGAAGGGTGAGATTTTTGGAAATCCCAATAGCAAAGCTTACTAACATACATAGAAAATTGCATGACATGCTTTAAGTTCATAAAGTAATGTGTAACACTACTACAGAGTATACTTTTTACAACTAAAATTTGCGTCCGTTTTTTAAAAAAGGGAGTAAAAATGAAGGTGGTGACATTTTTGAAATTTTAAAGAATGTAGGTGGGACTTTATGCGCCCTATCACCAAGATAGGGTGCCAAAAGGGCCCTTTACTTAACCCTCGGCCCCCCACTCTCATGCGATCTCATTCTGTCCGTCCCCACCTCCTCTCATTCTGTTCATCCCCACCCGCACTTGCTCCTCTCATTCTGTTTGACCCCACCCTCAGTCCCCCACGCCCCTGACCCCACTCCCCCAGTTTGCCGTCGTGGAGTCGTTGTTTGTCGTTGCCGTTCGTGAAGTCGACGAGTCACCGTTTCATGCGCGGAGTCACCGTTTTTGCGGAGTTGTAGTTGTCAGCCGTCACAGTCACTTTCTTCTTCGCCGCTTCGTTTTTATTTCTGTTTTGCATTTTCGCATTATATTGGGTAGACATTGTTCTGCATTATTCACATTTCTGTTTTTGTTTTCGTTTCGCATTTCATTTCCATTTTCGCATGCTTCTACATTATATCGGTAGACATTGTTCTGCATATGGCAATCTTTTTTCAAAGCTTCTGGATTTTGGTGTGTTAGGATTACAAAGATTGTAAATATGCTTCTGCATGCGCTTTTGGTGTTGCATTTGAACTTTGAGTTATTATTTGGCGAGTAGAATTCCATGAGAAACTGAAAGTGCTGATACATAGCCAACCATAATGTTCCAAATGTTTTATCTAGATATAAAGGGCAAAAGAAAAAACCCCATACATAATTCTCAATAATTTCCTGCGTATAAATAAAAAAGGGAAAATGACCCACAGTTCCCAAGCAAGATGTTTTATTACAAAAAGGTCCCAAACAATCTCAGATTTGCTCTCAGGTCCATGGGACCTTTTTGTCATAGATTTCAATTGTGAAAAGTCTAAAATGACCATGATTTTCCTTATCTCCTTCCTTTATTATATTATTCTTCACAAGCACATCGCACCAACGCATCCCTCTATTTTCTTTTTCCTTGCATTTTTTCCCAAATCTGAACTGTGTTGGATCCAAACGACCGAAGACAACACTATTCAAGTTTTGGTTTCCTAAAGGTTTCTGTATTGGTGGCCTTCGATTTCAATGGCAACGGAGCAGTTAATGTCTGGTGATGGTCCAAGCTACTTTCAAATGCAATCGGAGCCGTCGATGGCAATTTCTTCTTTTGCGTCTTTCGAGTTTAGTAATGGACTTAAGCTTACTCAAATTTTATTTTCTGTTTTCATGGTACTGTGAAGAATGGCTTTCAATCATTCCTTAGCTTTCTGCATGATTTCCCTATTCTCTCTCACACACTTGACGAGGTTGTAGTTTTCCCTTCAGAAGTTTCCACGTTTTGACTCTGGTGGGGCATTACTTTAATTTGTCCTTATTTGTTTACTCCTTTGGATTTAAGTGCTAGCTACTTTTCTGGTTATTGAATGAGTGGTTGTTGGAATGCAATTTGATGTTATTCTTTTAATACATATTGAATTCTCAGTGTCTTTGAATTATTCATCCCGTTATGTTAGTACTTTTTTGTGTTTGTTCGGAGTTAGGATGAATTGTCCCTATAGTCATTTGTTTGCACCACAAATGACATTTCATTAATTTTGGTGCAGATTGTACATAAAGAAAGTAAAAGTAAGACTAGATTTGATGCTAGATATAGAAAAATGATGACTAAAAACTAGAACATTTTCAAAACTGATTACAACCTAATTTCCAATTAGAATTCAGTTCAAGATTACACAATGTACTAAATTTTCTAATCATCCTTTCATTATCTATGCAAAGATGAGTTCCTTCTCCGTTAAAAGGAAAAAAAACCCCTGCCAAAAGCACAGAGGGAAAGAAGAGGCTAAGAAATGGTTTGTGTTAGAAGTTTTCCCAACTAGAGTGATTTCATAGTTTTTTTTTGCTTGTTTGGTGCCGGTTTACATTCTCTTGCTTCATTATAACATCTTCAGTGCATAGATTGAGATTTAAGGAGTGCTCTATGTCCATTATTGCAAAAAAGAAGCAATAATAAATTAATCACTCGAGTTATGACAAACTTGAATTTACTTGTGCATGTTAATGTATATACCTATTGGTTTTTCTTTCATTTTGATGCATACGTTTTGTTTCACATCCAATAGGTGGGAAGGATGTCCAACCAAAATTCCATGGACATTCAAGCTAAAGAGACCATGTATCTGCTGAAAGGAATGGTGAACGTGACAGTTGATTATCATAGAGATGATGATGGATCTTTTGAAATTGGGGTGGTGACTTGGTTGTTTTTGCCAAAGGAATGAACATCACTTGGGAATTAAGTGATTGAAGCTGTGAAGAAACACTACCACTTGGAAAAGAAAAAGTAATCAGTGCTACCATGTTAAGAAAGAAAGACTTTGACTACGATGGCTGGATCATGCTGAACATAAACTTACAACGATTGTTTTCCATGGCTAAAGTGGCTATGTACCTTTCACATTATATATATATATATATATGTATCTCATTTTAAGTTTGAGCATACCGTGTTAACCTTTGACAACAGATTTATATGAATCTTATTATCATTCCACCTTGTTGTTTTTTCAAATGATCAACATCTTTAAGAATAAAAGTAAAGTTGAGCAACAACTTTTAGAACTAACAAATAAATTGTAGAGATTGTAATTGTAGGGATTCTTGTGATGTCCATGAGACATATTCATTTAAATCTGATTCATTTTAAGCATTTAAAAACCGGGGTTTTATGGTGGCTAATGTATAACCTAAAAACATACATCGTTAAAAGGTAATGTTAATTTATAACCTCCACATAAAGTAATGCTACCAAGGTTGTTCACCAAATCTAAAAAATCAATTCACAACCATTGATCAGAAACAATTCCATAAAAAATGGAAAAATGGTATTGGGCCAAATATTTAGTCGAAGTTGATAGATAGTTGCTTGGGTTGTAAATAAGAGCTGTTGGGGTTATAAATGGGAGCTGCTAGGGTTGTTAAAGGTAGCTGGTGGGATTGTCAGTGTGTGCTGCTTAGGTTTTAAATGGGATCTATTGGGGTTGTTAGTGACAGCTGCTTTGGTTGTAAATGGGAGCTGCTGGGGTTGTTAACGTCTGTTGATGGGGTTGTCAATGATAGCTGCTTGGGTTATAAATGAGAGCTGCTGGGGTTGTTAATGGTAGATGGTGGAGTTGTCCACTACTTGGGTTATAAATGGGAGCTGCTAGAGTTGTCAGAGACAACTGCTTGGGTTGTAAATCAGAGTTGCTTGGGTTGTAAATGGGAGCTGCTAGGGTTGTTAAAGGCAGCTGGTGAGGTTGTAAATGGGAGCTGCTGGGGTTGTAAATGGGAGCTGCTGGGGTTGTCAGTGATAGCTGCTTGGGTTGTAAATGAGAGCTGCTGGGGTTGTAAATGGGAGCTGCTAGGGTTGTTAACGTTAGCTGGTGGGGTTGTCAGTGCTAGCTGCTTTGGGTTGTAAATGAGAGCTGCTAGGGTTGTTAATGGAAGCAGGTGGGGTTGTTGGTGTCCACTACTTGGATTGTAAATGGGAGCTGGTGGGGCTGTAATTTGGAGCTGCTGGAGTTGTCAGTAACAGCTGCTTGGGTTGTAAATCAGAGTTGTTGGGGTTGTAAATGGGATCCGCTGGGATTGTTAAAGGCAGTTGGTAAGGTCAGTTTGCGCTGCTTGGGTTGTAAATGGGAGCTGCCGGAGTTGTCAGTGACAGCTGTTTAGGTTATAAATTAGAGTTACTAGGGTTGTTAACGTTAGCTAGTGGGGTTGTCAGTGAGAGCTACTTAGGTTATAAATGGGAGCTATTGGGGTATTGAATGAGAGTTGCTAGGGTTGTTAATAGCACCTGTTGGGGTTGTTAATTAAGGTTGTTATGCTTGTTAGTCACAGCTGTTGGGATTGTTAAATGAGTACTGGTGGAGTTGTTAATAACAATTGGTGTAGTTGTTAATTACAGCTTTTGGGGTTGTTAATGACTGCTGGTGTTGTCAATAACCAGTATCAATAAATTAGACAACATGGTAGTATCACGCACAAGTGAGCATAAACTTACAAATGATATTATAACCAATAAAACCAGTTTTATATTTTACATATGAGTAACAATGAATTTACAACTCGAAAGGAACAACTAAATGTGTACAATTAAAAATGGTAAAAGAACAACTAAATGATATTACAAAACTAGCAATGTCAAAGAGATAAAATGGTGCCCTATTGGGTACGAAGTGGATAGCCTTAAATTATAGAAAGCAAATGTCTGACTGAGGAATGTACTCTATTTTTTCAAGCCCCTAACTTTCTCATCAATTATTTGTAGCATTGTCCTCAATTTCCCAGTTTACAGCTTGCAGTCATACAATTTCTCCTTTGCATTTGACAAAACTTGGCCCATAGCCTTGATTTTCTTATGTGTACTAGAAATGAATTACATAATCGATTAGACATGCAGAGCAGCAGAGACATGAGCTTCAAAGAAAATTACACAGCTAAAAGTATCATCCTACTTGTGATCAGCATCAGATGTTGCCTCACCTAAACTACGCTAACTCTCTATAGGCTGAGTCTGCAGTTCTTGGTACATCGCAAGGTTGCTCTTCATTTTAGGTGTAACATTTGAAATCTTTGCCCCAACAACTTTCCATGAAGTAGAAAAATAGTTTTTTTTGAAATTGTCAAGGCTCAAAGGCCCCATATCATGTTTGCTTTCCATAATAGCATCAAGAAACTTAAATGTAAAATAAACCAAAAGGATGGGAGGTAAACATTTACCAGAAAGAATGAAATGCAGATATGGATCAAGAGTGAATTATCATCATCTCGCATTGACCTATCTTGAGAAAAGTGATTAGAGGTCCTGCAATGTCTGTCATACTTTCCATTTGACAACATGCACCAGTCAACTACTAGCTTTATGGTGATCAATATAAACCATATCCACTAATTAGTAGCATATTTAATAAGATGGTAAATGCATAAAACATACATGTTTGCCTCGAGCATAAGGTTGGTGGATAGATTGCAGCCAATAGCATATGTTATAAATTTTCAAATTCTTAATGGTTTTGATAGTGCCAGATAAGGTTATGGAAGGACTGGATGAATAATGTTACAAATTTTCCACCCCTATCATCAATGTAAAGAACTTGATGATTAAAAACTTTCCCAACTTATTAAGAGGCTAGGAAAATATAATACGAAGATAAAAAGCAGTATTATGCCAGTTGTTTTTATGACAGTAGAAAAAGCATGAAGTATCATTGTTCACACCCCACTTAAAAGCTCAAGGCCAAAAGCTATATCCCTTCAATAGTTTTGTCCTCCCAAAGTTTGCTTGGTTATTTTAAATGTTAGAATTCTCAAAATGCTACTATAATTTTTTGAGAATAATCCTCTCAATATATAGCTATATATCATCAATGGCTGAAACATAAATTCAGCATGTGATAGCAAATACACAGCCTTATATGCTAGCCAATTCAGAATAAAAAACTCCTACTACTCCACTGCATATATCAAGATGAAATGCATGAAGCTACATATGTAAAAAAATTATGGACATATGAAATCTGATTCTGAAGCCTTAATAATGACCTTAGAGCATTTAGGTTATTTGCATCTTTGATGGTTGAAAACGAAATTTACAGGTGAAATATACATGCATGGCCCATTGAACTTACTTCCATAGTTGTCACAGTCATCATCACTCCATTGCCATATGGCCGACTTAAGCAACTTGAATCCTGAAAAAATCTGTGCACCAAGTTTAAGATTTCCAATGGGTTTATACCATTAAATAACTCATATTCAAAAACAAAATGGCGATGATAACCCATGAGCAGCAGAGTTGTTGGACCATGAAGTAGTGACGATTTGCGCCATGCTAATGTTACTACAATTCCTCAAGCCTTTGTGCTAAGCTAGCGCTGGAAGTTAGGGAGGAACCGCTGGATCAAGGAAGAGAGGGCATGGAATGCAGCCATTCCAGCGGCGGCAGCATTCAGGTGGGTGGTGAATCTTCCTTGGTCGAGCTTCTCGAACCTATGAGTAGCAGAGAAATCGAGATCTGAGTGACACTCGAAGGATGAGAAAACCCTAGGACAGCTTGACACAGCTATTCTGATGATTCTCACGACGGAGTCCTCTCTATCCTTCACTCTTGACCAGCGGAAACGAATGGATTTGAAGGCCACAATGAAAAAGGAGAGTTTGCAAAACTCTCAAAGGGTATCTCAGACATTTCACAACTACAATGTATTACAAAAAGGTCCCATGGGACCTGAGAATAAATGTGAGCATATTTGGGACCATTTCTTCATTAAATGTCTTACTTGGGACCTGTGTGTCATTTTCCCTAAAAAAATCATATTTAAATTTAGGTAAATACTTTTAATAAACTCTTATAGTTAGTTCAAGAGGGGCTGATGATTATTGTTGTTGGGGGCACTATTTCTCATCTTCTCCCTCATCACGTATAGAGCTAAATATAAATATTGATGAATTGCATTTGTTTTGGATGATTATTGTTTTTATTTTGATTTAAATGTTGGGTTATTAATTAGAGATTTGTTTTTGGTGCATTGGTATTTACAAATTAAGAATTTAATTATTTTGGATTGTTTTTTCCTTTAAAAAGATGACATGCACATTATTTATTATCCTTATTTATACAACGCATATTGATTAATAATTTTTTTTTCACATTTTGTTTAAGCAGTTTCATTTCATTGTTTCATACGAAACTCCCCATAACTTTATGATTTACCTTTTTAAATTTGAATGTTGTTTACAATGGCTTAGGGTTTAATAAATGGATCGTACTTGGATGAATGCGTTAAGAATAAGTGATGAATATGAGAATGGTGTGGAAGAGTTTATTGAATTTGCTAAAAGAAATGCGACTAGCAAAAATGGGATGTATTTTTGTCCCTGTGTTAAGTGTATGAATATTATTAGGCAAAATATTGATGACATAAGAGATCACCTAATCTGTGAGGGAACAAGTCTCCAGTACACAAAGTGGATATGGCATGGGGAAAAACTAAATGCATCTGTAGCCCACGAAAGAGATTATGTGGATGCAGTAAATGAAGATAGAATGGACAGAATGATTCACGATGTTGAGGTAGAATCTTTTGCCCAAGCACCTATATATGAAAGCATGCATAGCGATGCAAAGACACCGTTGTACCCCTGGAGTAAGCATACATGCTTGACGGGTACATTTCATTTAATGAACTTGAAGGCATCTTGTGGGTGGACTGACAGTAGTTTCACATTGTTGCTGCAGTTGTTGGGTGATATGCTTCCAGAGAACAATGTACTTCCAAATCGTATGTATGAAGCCAAGAAAATCTTATCTACAATGGGCATGGAGTACAAGAATATACATGTGTGTCCTAATAACTGTATACTATACAGAAATGGGTATGAAGATCTTAGTAAGTGTCCGAAATGTAAAAGTACACGATACAAGGTGAGGAAAGGTGGTGATTGTAGTGATAAACTAGCTAAAAGCAACCTTTGAAGGTACTGTGGATCTTCCAATAGTACCACAGTTTAAGCGTTTGTTTGCCAATGCAGCAAAAGAATAAAAGTTGAGATGGCATTGTGATGAGAAAATATCTGATGGAAGGTTTCATCGACACCTGGCTGACTCTCCACAGTGGAACAAAATTGACAAAATGTTTTTGCAATTAGGTAGTGAGCCAAGAAACCTTCGGCTTGGGCTTTATACAGATGGCATCAATCCGTTTGGGACACTCAGTAGTACACATAGTGCGTGGCCGGTACTCATGGTGATATACAACCTACCTCCCTGGTTGTGCATGAAATGTAATTATATGATGCTTACTATGATGATTTCTGGACTGAAACAGCCGGGGAACGATATCGATGTTGACTTGGCACCTTTAATTGAAGACTTAAAGAAGCTATGGGAGGAAGGTGTTGAAGTGTCTGATGCATACAGGTAGGAGTCATTTAAGTTACATGCGATGATCCTCACAATGATGAATGACTTTCCTACGTACGATAACTTGTCAGGATACAGTGTCAAGGGGCATAAAGCATGTTCGATATGTGAAGCAGACACACTTCTATCAACTTAAACATGGGAGAAAAACTGTCTACCTTGGTTATAGGAGGTTTCTTCCCCGGTTTCACCCCTATCGTAGGTTAAGAGAGTTTTAACGGCTTTCCGGAGAATGGGATGGCTCCAAAAGCATTAACCAGAGAGGAAGTGTATCGCCGGATAGAGAATGTCAACGTTTTATTCGGTAAGAATTAGAGAAGTGCCAATGAGAAGAGCATATGGAAGAAGCGATCAATTTTTTTGATTTTCCATATTGGCATACTCTTCATGTGAGGCACAGTATTGATGTAATGCATGTGGAGAAGAACATTTGTGATAGCCTTGTCGGGATGCTGTTGCACATACCGGGAAAGACTAAGTATGGAATTAGTGCGAGACTAGACTTAGTTGAAATGGAATAAGAGAACGGTTACATCCAAAGCTAAGAGATGATGGTAAAAGGGTGTACATGGAGCCAGCAGCGCATACACTGTCAAAAGTTGAGAAAAAAGTTTTTGTGAGTGTTTGCATAACATCAAGGTGCCACAAGGATATTCTTCGAATGTGAAAAGGCTTGTTTCATTAGATGATTTGAAGCTCGTGGGATTGAAGTCTTACGATTTTCATGTATTGATGCAGCAATTATTGCCAGTGGCTATTAGAGGCATTATGAATGATGACATTTGAGCCACCATAACTAGGCTTTGTGTTTTTTTAATGCTATATGTAGTAAAGAGATAGAAGTTGAAAAGTTGGACGAATTAGAAAATGAAGGTTACATTTTTCTCTCCCAACTAGAGATGCATTTCCCCCAACATTGTTGATATAATGGTCTATCTAGTTGCTCATTGAGTAAGAGAAATAAGGTTGTGCGGTCCGGTTTTCCTAAGATGGATGTACCCTTTTGAGCGTATCATGAAGGTTTTGAATGGTTATTCAAAAAATCCTTATCAACCTGAAGCATCCATTATGGAAAGATATGTAGTGGAAGAGGGTATGGACTTTTGCAATGATTATCTATTTGGGGTGAATGTACAATCACGGCATGAAGAAGGCGCAACCAAGGGAACACGAGGTTTAAAAGTGAAGAGTATACCTCATGAAGAAGTGTTATAAGCACACCTATATATCTTGAATAATATGGAAGAAATTCAACCTTATTTCCATGAACATAAACAGGTGTTAAAGAAGATGTATCCTAGAAAGAATGACATATAGATAGCGAATGAACATAATAAGACATTCATAGGATGGTTGAAGGAAAGGGTTTCTCGTGACATTAATGCTTCTGAGATGACTAAATGGTTAGCATGGGGGCCTGCATTTGAGGTGGTCACTTGGAGTGGTTATGACATAAATGGGTATTCATTCTACACAAAGATTCAAGACGACAAAAGTATAGTGCAAAATAGTGGGGTGATGGTTGTAGCTGAAGCCATGCATTTTTCAATTTCGAAAGACAAGAATAACCTTGTAATGGCATCTATGGCTTACTATGGAGTTATTGAAGAAATTTGGGAGATGACATACAATAAGTTCAAATTTCCTTTATTCAAATGTATGTGGGTTAACAATAATGCTGTTATGGTCGACCAACAGTTTGGATTTACCTCAGTTGATCTTGAAAGAGTTGGTTATAGAGATGAGCCATTCATTCTAGCAAGTCAGTCCAGGCAAGTGTTTTATGTCACAGACCTAGCAAATAAAAAAATGTCGATTGTACTTCAAATTAAAAAACAAAAGGATGGTGATCCAACCATTAACCTGGATGATATACCCCCTTTTACTATAAATCCGCCTAGACCACACGAAGCAATTGGTTGATGATGATCACTATGCTGTAAGACAAGATCACTGTGAAGACATCTTTGTCTCTGGATCTTATCAAGTTTAAGGATATTCTATTGGAGAAGTTTGATGCTATACAGGGGTCTGTGGTTGGTTTGGATGGCAGAGTATCTGGACTGGACAGTAGGGTATCATCTAATGAGCAGTTTATCCGGGACTCACAGGCTTCTACCTTAGCTCCACCTCTGTGACACTCCTTAATCTTTACCTTTAGCTTCATTAAATATCTATTTGGAAGCACCTTTAGGCCTTTAGTGACTTAGAGTAACCAAAGAGTGAAAAAATAAAATTTTCAAGTTTAAGGTTACTATTCACGTCACTATTCACAGATTTGTGAGCCAACTTTCAAAATTCATAACTAATTGTAGAAAAATCGAAATTGAGTGCTTCCAGTTTATATTTGAAGCTTGTAAGTTCCTTTATAAGGGAAAAATAATCATTGAGTCATTTACTTTCCCAAATGGTACAGTTTAATTCGTGAAAAAGTACTGTTCATTTGGTCATTTTTCTATTTTCCCAGGTTTTTCAGTGATTTTCTTCAATCTTTGGAACATCATAACTTTCTGTACAAAACTCCAAATCCATTGT
>JANTPZ010140223.1:0-13023 GCA_025593235.1 Vachellia pachyceras | reverse complement strand
ACAATGAGTAACTAGCTAACTGATACAACTAACTTAATATAACAAACACTGTAACTAATTGCTGCAACTATGAATCACGTGACTGATCCCGTTACCCCCCCACAAGCTGGGGCATATATATCAATCATGCCAATTCTGGACAAGAAACCATGGAAGGGTTGAGGATCAAGAGGTTTAGTGAACATATCAGCAAGTTGATGGGGACTCCGGATTGGAAGGATTTTGATGATCCCAGCTTGAACTTTCTCCCTGACAAGATGGCAATCAATTTCCAAATGTTTGGTTCGCTCATGGAAAGTGGGATTGGATGCTATATGGATTGCAGATTGGTTATCACAGTAAAGTGTAGTAGGAAAGGGGTGCTGGACACATAGGTCTGCAAGTAGGTAAAGAAGCCACTGGATCTCACAAGTTGCACAACGCATGGCTCTATACTCAGCTTCAGAAGAAGAAAGAGAAACAGTAGTTTGCTTCTTAATGCGCCAAGAGACCAAGGAATCACCAAGAAAAATACAGTATCCAGAGAGGGAACGGCGTGTATCAGGGCAACCAGCCCAATCAGAGTCAGAGAATGCCTTAAGATGCAAGGTGGAGGATGCTGAGAAGAAGATGCCTTTACCTGGGCAGCGTTTGATGTACCTCAAGACTCGCAAAGCAGCCTGATAGTGTGTGGTAGTGGGAGCATGAGCGAATTGACATA
The DNA here is from genome assembly GCA_025593235.1 of Vachellia pachyceras. Classification (NCBI taxonomy): domain Eukaryota; kingdom Viridiplantae; phylum Streptophyta; class Magnoliopsida; order Fabales; family Fabaceae; genus Vachellia; species Vachellia pachyceras. The sequence goes on along the minus strand of JANTPZ010140223.1, from coordinate 12,323 downwards.
ATTGTTGAACCACATAAGAGATGTTTGGGTGTGTAGTAGTGAGATATAATAGGCGTCCAACTAATCTTCTGTAAGATGTAACATTAGTGAGTGGAGTACCGTTGTCTTGTGAAAGTCTGGTGTGCCTAGCCATAGGGGTGGAGAGGGGTTTGCATCCCAGGTACCCTGTATCATTGAGAACATCTAAAGCAAATTTGCGTTGGTTGAGAGAAATTCCAGCAGATGATCTAGCAACTTCAAGACCAAGAAAATATTTAAGATGACCAAGGTCCTTGATCTTAAAATTGCCATCAAGAAAAGACTTAACATGGTTGATTTCATTTATATTTGAGGATAGCTTAGCAAACCATTGTCGGGAGGCCTGTTTCAAGCCATAGAGAGATTTTTGCAATTTGCAAACCAAGTTAGAGTCAGAGGTTGAAAGACCTGGGGGAAGAGACATATAAACCTCCTCATTAAGCTCTCCATGCAAGAAAGCATTATTAACATCAAGCTGTTCCAAGTGCCAGTTAGAAGATGCTGCCACTGCTAACAATGTGCGAACTGTAGTCATCTTAGCAACAGGTGAAAAAGTATCAAAGTAGTCAATTCCCTCAGTTTGAGTGTAGCCTTTTGCCACTAATCGGGCTTTATGTCCTTCTAAGGTACCATCAGCATGAAATTTAGTTTTGAACACCCACTTGCAGCTAATAGGAACCTTACCCAAAGGTAGTTTAGTCAAAATCCATGTATCATTTTGCTCTAAAGCTTTGATTTCATTTTGCATTGCTTGCTGCCATTCAGGGTATTTGCTAGCTTCATTATAATTTTTAGGTTCATGGGGTATAGATATGGAGCAAACAAATTGCTTGTGGGATGGGGATATTTTGTCATAGGACACAACAGAGGAAAGAGGATACCTGCAGGAATCAGACATGGAAGTAGATAGTGCTGTAAGTTGAAAACAGTGGTAATCACTTAGATATGTAGGGCGTCTGTGCAGTCTGTCTGATTTGCGAAGGGATGGAGTAGAAGCAGATAGATCTGGAGAAGCAGAAGCTACAGAGTTGGGAACAGGAATAGGTGAAATGGGAGTGGGATTTGGTGGTGAAGAAGGAAAGTCAATGTCAGCAATGTCATTGGATTCAATGATGTTGGGTGTGGGTATGACATTAGTAGGGGTAGAATGAGTTGCAAAAGGAAAAATGGATTCATAAAAAATGACATGTCTAGAAATGAAAACTTTATGTGTGTTAATGTCAAGGAGTATATATCCTTTGGTGCCGTGTTTGTAACCAATAAAAACACATTTGTGAGCTCTTGAATCAAATTTTGTTCTATGTGCAGAAGAGGTACATGCAAAGCACAGTGAGCCAAAAACCTTGAGTTGCGTGTATTCAGGTGCAACTTTGTGTAAAAGCTGAGATGGAGAATCATTGTTCAAAATAGGGGTTGGTAGTCTATTAATGATGTAAACAACATGAGAAATGGCATAGTTCCAATAAGATAATGGTAAGTGTGATTGAAATATCAGTGACCTGGCTACATGCAAAATGTGCTGGTGTTTTCTTTCCACAACACTATTTTGCTGTGGGGTCTCAACACAGGATGTTTGGTGAAGTATTCCCTTGGAAGAAAAAAATGAATTCATTTGAAATTCAATGCCATTATCAGTTCTGACTATCTGAACATTTTGATTAAATTGCTTTTCAAGTAGAGTAATGAGATTCTGTAAAGAGACACGTGCTTCTGATTTGTTTTTCAAAGGGCAAACCCAGGTGTATCGTGTGAAATCATCAGCAACAGTTAGAAAATATTTGTGACCATGTATAGAAGTGAGAGAATAAGGTCCCCAAATATCAGCATGTAGTAGCTGAAGACAATTGACAGATTTAGATTGACTAATTGGGAAAGGAAGCTTTCTTTGTTTAGCAAAATGACATACATCACATGCATCAAAAGGATTACATGAAACAAAAGGAAATTGCTTCTTTAAAATCTACAAAACAGTGGGAGACAAATGCCCAAGACGATAATGCCATAGATCAAAAGGCAGGGTTTGAGGTTTATGGTTCACATTTGAGACAGTACTGACAGGCACAGGCATAGGTAAGTGACCACCTATTTTGAATAATCCATCCGACAGCTCAGTTATACCAATCATTTTCCATGTCTTCGGATCCTGTATAAAGCAGTGAGAAGAGGAAAAAATGACACAACAGGCAAGTTCTTTTGTCAGATGAGATACAGATATAATATTGAACTGGAACTCTGGAATGAACAAGACATGAGAGATGACAATATGTTGGTTAATGTGAATGCTACCAGAGATTTTGGTTACAATAGTGGTGTTATTTGGTAAGGTGACTTTAATGGAAGAAATTTGGGTATATGTAGTAAACATATGCAAAGAGTGACAAACATGTACAGTGGCTCCACTATCAATAATCCATCGATTAGAGGAATCAGAACCTAAAGAGGTATACAGACCTTGTGATTTGGTTTTTGGAAACAAAGTGAGCGCAGACATTTGATTGACACAGGGAAGATCTTCTGATTTTGGAGAGGGAGCAGCAGCAGCAGTGCTTGGAGGAGGTTGCAATAGAGCAAGCAATTGTTTATATTGGTTTTGACTAATAGGTTGGTTGGCATTAGAGGATGTTGTTGACCAAAGATCAGTTGATATGTTTGGAGATGAGCTCACCATGTTATTCACAGAGCCTTTGATCCTATTCTTGTAACCAGGAGGATAACCATGTTTCTTGTAGCATGTTTCAACCGTGTGCCTAGACTTTCCACAGTGTGTGCAGATCTTGTTGTTGTTGCTGTTTGGTTTAGACTGAGGTGTAGTCCGTAATCCTTGATCTGTACGTGTGAAAAGAACTCGTGGCTCTGCAGTTTCAGTCAAGTCACGTTCTTGCTGAAGAACTAAAGAAAAGGCTTTGTTGATGGAAGGGAGGGGCTCCATTAGCAAAATCTAAGATCTCACATTAGCAAAACGATCATTGAGTCCCTTTAAAAAACGTATAACGTAATCTTGCCTGAAATATTCTTTTGACGAGCAGTGCAATCACTGATAGGACGAAAGTTGAGTAGTTCATCCCAAAGTATCTTGATCTTGGTGAAGTACTCGGACACAGAGAGATCGCCCTGTTGGATCTGGAACAGCTCATCTTGTAGTTCAGCTACACGAAAGGTGTCACTCTGGCTGAAGCGCTCCTTCAAATCGTTCCACACGTCCACAGCTTGGTTTAGCCAGATCACACTCTGGCTGATGGAGGGAGAAATCGAACGGAACAGCCAGGTAAGGACCATGGTATTACATCATTGCCACACAGGGAACAAAGGATCGCTGGTGCTCGGAGCTTTCAAAGAACCATCGACAAATTGATGCTTGTTCTTGCTCATCAGGGCGATCATCATGGCACGAGTCCAATGGTGGTAGTTTATCCCTGTCAAGGGAGGCGTCACCAGTACCAGTGAAGGATTTTCGTTTGGATGCATGAAATATGGACTGATCGGGTCTTGACATGGATCCACGCGAGTGATGCACTGAGAGGTCACGGTAGTTTCAGCCATGGTAAAGAAAGAAAGATAGCAGAAGAAAGAAGGAAGAAGAAGCAACATCCAGCGGATAAAGAGGTGAACCTGCTGAAGCAGGGTAAAAGGATGAAAAGAAAAGAGAGAAGAATAGCACAACGGTTAAAAGAATGCAAGATTGGTAAGTGAGGAATGCACAGCGGATAATGGAGAGCTCTGATACCATAATACAGTTTCTGACAGCAAGAGAAGACTGAAAGCTGAATTTTATTGATTGTATAGATCTGTACATTCATGCCACATATATATACACATTGTCTTTGAGTAATTACACTTGGTTGTAATGTAACCGAAAGCATCTAACAATGAGTAACTAGCTAACTGATACAACTAACTTAATATAACAAACACTGTAACTAATTGCTGCAACTATGAATCACGTGACTGATCCCGTTAATTGAGACAAAGACAGGGTGCACGTTTGGAAAAACTTTTTTTTCAATGGTGAATGTAAGTTAAGATAAAAGCATATTGAAATTCGTAAAAACATCTCGATATCCGTAAAATCATCTTAAAATCCATAAAATTATTTCGGAATTCATAAACTCTTTTCTTTCAATGGATTCCCAAAGGCAACAGCTCGCAAACTTCATGCTCCGCTCCTTCCTCTTTTCCTTTTGTGTCAGTTGACTGGATTAAGGATGTTGTTATTTTTATCTCCCTTTTGTAACTTCACTTATATTTCTGCGCCATTTAAAAATTTATGGTGACAACACCTTGACACAATTTTTTTTTTGGTTGAATCCGCATCCTTTATTCTCCGCTTCTAAAGATTTTGATAGAAAAGGACGATTTATACAGCAAATGATAACTTCCACGGTCTTGACAACCCAATAAATTTGAGGCTTAAAGTTACGGGTGATGATGGAGTTCAACAGTTTTGTAATCTCCTTCAGTGGATTCCTTCACTGCATCCACCACCAGCTGAGTCTTCCTACTTAGCACCCCCCAACTCTTCTCCGGCTTCCCTCCGCCTCTTTCCACCGCCTCCACCAGCCGGCTGAACTCTGCCATCATCAACACCTCCTACACCTCCTCACTCTCCATCCTATGCTCATTCGCCTCCGGGCACCACCTCTTGCCTTCGCTCTGCCTCCCAAAGTCTTCCTGCGAAGCCTCCCAGAAGGAACCGTACCCGAAATTCTCGTCGAACGGGACGATGAGGTTGTGGAGACGGAGGAAGCCTTTGGTGCCCAGAGCTGTGAGGTCAATAGTTAGGTAGGAGATGAAAGAGCAGTGGAAGGTGGCTAGTGTGCCGTCGGGCCAGTGCAAGGAGGCGCCGCATGAGAGGATGACTCTGGCTTCTTTTTGACGGCGCCGGAGAGTACGACGACGGAGGTTGGGAGGCGGTAGTCAACTGACCAGAGCATGGCTTGGATGCAGTACCAACCGATGTCGCCTAGGGCTCCCAGGCCGTCGAGCTCAGGCTTCACTCGGATGTCGTGGGTCAGAAATTCTGGACCTGCGTTGTACGCCACGCAGCTTTGATCTGTTCAACACAAGGAATTTATAAAATATATATTCTTCATAACAAATAACAAAAATCGTCAAAATTTAAAAAGTTCATATTTAATTATCGACTAGAATGACATGAATTCGAGGATTATGAATATGACGTCATAGGGTTTTGATAATTTTTGGGGTATGAAAGTATACAACGTACTTCTAAACATTCAATCCTAACTATAATGTCTAGTTTGTAATATATTACAAATAAGATTTTATAATTAAGATCGGATGCAATACCCTTTTTTAAGAATATATATTCTTCTATTAAAACTAATCTTATTGAAATAATACCGGATACTAAATATTGACACTTCTTGTTTTGCTTAATGAAGAAAATTTGGATAAGTACTAATACACAGAAGAATTGAGCCGAAGGCCCAAATTGATGGTTGGACTTCTCTAGAGTATGAATTAGTGGGCCAATATGTAAAAGGAAGCATTGGGCTGTTTTAATTACATAATAACCACCATACACATAATCATATCTATTCACTAATTAATACCGATCAAACCTGTGACATCCCATTCAATATTCATATGGATATAAATAATTATATTTTTTTATGAAAAACATGAATTTCAAATATATTGATTTGTACTTGATAGTTTTGTTTCCCCTTACATTAGGATGGGACTTCTTTTTTCAGCCGATTTACTTTTTTTTTTTAAAAAAAACAAGTGTAACAAGCTTGGAAAATATATAGAATTCAAGGAAGAGGCACCAGTGTTCACACTTCCATTTTTCAAGGCTAAATAGAAGTATCGTATCGAAATATGAAGATATTTATAGCAATGATATTAAAAGATCTTATAAGCAACCAACAATACTAAGAAAAACACTATTTTGCATGTAACTATATTTTTCCTCAATTTTTAATTTGGTATTTGTTGATTTTTCTCTTTCAATTAATTTTTTTTAATCTTACCCTGTTGGCTGTTAGCACCGAATAACCCATGTAATCTGTCTGTTAGCCCTATCAGTCTTGCATAGGTACCATCAATACTAACATGACAACGTTATAAATGATTATTTAATCAAAACAAAAACAAACAGCTACCAACTTAAAAAAATGGAAGAAAGCATACGTCCCTAATTTTTCCTTATTTAGAACTTCGATTTTTTAACTCTTTGATTCAACAAATAACAAGCATAAGATAACAAGCGTGCACATTAATCGTACAATATAAGCCAACTTTACCAAAAGCAACATACTTGAAGAAGGATAATGGATAATTGAAAATAAAGAACAAGAAGAAAATGAATGAAAGTATGATAAAACTTTTATTTGTTTTCAGATTGATTTATTGATTTTATTGAGTCCTACGAACTTTATTCTAACATATAATTAATAATCTTAATGAATTGTTTAATTATTCAGGTGGTCTTGACTTTATGGTGTCATCTCTCATTGTATTAAGGAAACTGTCTTACTGTCTAGGCAAGTTCAATCATTTGTTAAGTTCACGAATATTTTAATTTTTGTATGGGACAAAATTTATGTGTTAATGTAAAAACAGTGGATGTTTCACCATACCAGCATTTTTTAACCTTGGACACAATGGTCCAGTTATCCTTGCAATAAGAAAAATTATACTTCTAAACATTCTCATTTGATTATATTTAAAACATTTCCAACATGCCTAACTGAACTAAAATAAAAATTAAACTCATTAGTTTTATCCTAAATTTATTATCTAATGAGGTAGTTTATACTAAAAACAAAATAAACAATCTATTTCTATTCTATAAGTAGTACGATCCTCGATCATTAATATAAGTCTCGATTGCCTTTTAATACGAAGACTAAAGAAGTTAAATAAATTACTTTAAATTATACATATATTGAATTATTTATGTGTATATATCATTATATTATATATTAGTTTATAAGTTTAGACAAATTTGTTTTAAAAAATGGTTAAAATATCAATTAATGTAGCTTTCTTTATCTCTAAAAAAAAAAGTAAACAAGGCTTTTATTAAGGAGTATGGCTAATAATGTGTGTGTGTTAATGCATGTAGCATACAAACACAAGGAAGTAGGTCGTCTTAGTGCTTGTTTGGGAACTTTGTTCCCAAAACGATACACTCAAGTTAAGATAAAATCATATCAAAATCTGTAAAAACCATCTCGAAATCCAAAGTCAACTGAAAAGTCAAAGTTGACCAAAAAGTCAAAGTCAACCAAAATGTCAAAAGTCAACCAAGGGTAAGGTTGGAATTAAGAAAGAGTAGAAAAAGTAATGGCATTTTGGTAATTATAAGGAAAATGGCCAAGTAGTGGCATTTCCGTAATTAAGGATTTTCAGAGGGCTAAAAACTGAGAAATAATTATTTGAGGTAGCAGGAGTCCTCAAACGCCAGAGACCCAGACTGAGAAAAGTTTAGTTGGATCCTAAAATATTTAATAAAATTATTACCCAGTATCCGGTGCATGCAGTTGCGTTGTACGGAGAATAACAGTGCCCGAAAAGCCCGAAAAGTATTTTCTTAGAAAATTAATTACAGAAAATCAGGAAAGAATTTTGAGGAACAGAAAAGAGCTTGAGAATGTGGGAAAAATATAGAATTTTTCCATGTCCTTAAGTCAAATTGGCCGCCGAAAGCCCGTTTTACGGTGTTGTAAGCAAATCGAGGAATCCTTACGAGTTACGAGGGAAACCCAGAGATGCTATGGGCTAGGACATGATGCCACCCAGGCAAGGAGGCCTAGAAAGTGGTGGCACATGAGAGATAAAGCCTCCAGAAAAGTAAAAAGGTAGTTACCCGCGTAAAGGTTGCTTTACAGAAATGCGTGCCACCGGATCAAGTAACTGACCGGGCCAAGGCCCAGTCAGCCAACCAGACTTGGAGAGCAAGTAAAAGGGAGCCATTTTCAGCAAGGAATGCCAAGGGCATGTGGCACAACCTCCATCAAGTATTCCTAAACTTGGTCCCCAAGAATTAACCACAACCACTCATTTTTCAAGAGGACTTTCAAGTGACCATTTCCTCTCAAATTTCATCACTCTCTCTCTCCCAAGTCTGAACACTTTCTCTCGTCTCTCAAGATCCCAAGACACCATTTTTTGCTCTCTCAAGGTAGAAGAAAGAGCTCACACACAAGGTAAAGTCCAAGCAACCTCCTTTCTTGAGTTTTGCAACCTCTTTCACCTTTCTAATGGGTTGACTTCTTGAAGGAGTCTCTCTTTTTGAAGATGAGAGGCAAGGATTTCAAAAGGTGAAAATGAAAAATGAGAGGTTTTTAAAGAAACAAAAGGTTGCAAACTCTTCTTTAAAGTAGTAAAGAGTGTTTGATGGTTGTAGTTATTGTTTTGGTTGTTGTTGGGAGTTGTTGTTGAGATTTTGGGATCATGAGTTTATGGGGAGATGCTGTCCATTTGAAGTCTTGAAAAGGGAAAATGTGTTTGAGTATTTTGGTGCTTGAATCATGATTTGGAAGCAAGAATACACAAGTATTCATAAGCAAAAGTTGGAAAATCCAAGAACCCTTCTTTTTCTGGTTATTTCGAAAATCTGTGAAAAATAGAAGGAGTTTGATTTTGATTATTCTAATGCTTCCATTGGCTTTAAAATGATGTTTTGTGTAGGGTAAAGCCAAGAGATGGATTTTAGAAGTTTAAGGAACCATAAAAACCAAGACTTGAACTTGTAGGACTCTTAAAAAACCTACAAAAGGTTCTATGCGTTTTTGCAAGATTTATGTCAACTTGTTGGTTGGATATTTACATGGATCTTATGCCATGGTTTTTAGGGTTTTAAGATCTTCAAGAACACCATTGGAAAAAGTCACCAAGAGAACTTAAAGTTCAAAGAAAAGGAAGTTAAGCTAAAGAGGTAGCAAAACCCTCTAACCTTAAGCTTCATTGCTTTTGAAATATGTTGAATGATGCGTGACTTATTTAGAAATTTATGATGATGGAAGTGTGATTATGTGCTATTGTTTGCTATGGCCATATGCATTTGATTGTTACATGTTGCACTTTTATTAATTCACACTTTTATGAAAGGTTGTCATGCTATTTTATAACTTGTGTTAGAAAGATTTGCTATTGGGATTTCTTTAAATCTCATTATTCAACAACTAACCATGTAGGTGGAAGCTCAAGCAAGGGTAAGGAAAAGATTATTGATGGTTGAAGATGATATATTTGCTTGAGGAAATTTGGTGTAAATATTTTGATGGTTGCCATTCATGTTGCAAGTGGTTAGAGTTGTAACCTTTAAACCCCTAGATGAAGAAGCAAGTAAACATGTGATGAAGTATGCATGAAAATGGACTAGGTAAGCTAAAGAATGGCAAGAAGTAACCATGCATAAGAAAAGGATTGATTATGAGCCAAAGAGAGGTTTTTGGTAAATTTTAAGAAGTGATAGTTTTCAAAGCTAAAGGGTTCCAATGATCCTAAAAACTGACCTGTTTCAAATGGCGATTAAAAATAGCAAATGAGCTCTGATTGAGCTGAAAATTTCCACTTAAATACTAGACAACCTAAGCTTTAAAATGATATAACGTTTGCAGAATTTGGATGTTTACTTTAAGAGATATGATTTTCCAAAGTTAAGAGAAAAACTGGAAAAACTGTCAGTGACCATTTGGATATTGCCACGGTTTTGGAATAAACTGATTCAAATGGGCAAGAACTGGAACCAATGAGTATTTTTCCCCTATAGATCACTTAATAAGCTAAATTTAGAAATTGGAACCACTCCATTTCTAATTTTATAGAATTAATTATAAATTTTCAAAGTTGGGCCAGAAATCTGAAAAAATGGGCCAGTGAACAGTAATGTTTTTAAAGAAAAAGAAAATTTTCAAGTTCACTAAAAAAGCCCAATTGAGTTATCCAAGGCCCAAGAGTGGTTCATAAGTGATCAAATGAGAAAATATAGGGAAAAATAAGAGGTGTTACAGAAGGCGACAGTAAGTTTGTTTTTGTAAAAATATGAATATTTAATAGTTTACAATAATCGAATCAGTATAATCCCATCATAAATATATGATAGTTTACAATAATCCAATCAATTTTCTTATATATAGTGAGTCTTGTCCCAGTCATGACAGCAAATAATTGCAATGGTAACCTTTAGGAAAGGAATCAATACATTTGAAAAGAGTGCAAATCATTCGAATTCATCTAGCATACAAGCCTTGTCCCAGTCATGACAGCAAAGGACTCCCGCACTAAAATCTCAATAATCTTCAATGATCTTCAATAATCTTCATAATCATCAATGTATTGACAATCTATACATTCAAACAAACAAATTATGCTTCTCAATAATCTTCTTTCTTTAACCCATCAGTTTTCATCCTCTTTCCTTCCTCTATATCTTTTAGGAATCATTCTCATCCTACTAATATAAACTCAAAATTAAGCAATCAACACTTTTTAACTAACTCAACTGCCAACTGATAGGTCCAGCTAGTAGTAGTGTTGTTAATGCTCTTGAGTTGCTTAGTAGCTCTTTGTTGGGCAACAGATTCTGGGCTCTCCACCGGACGTGATACAATTCACTGGGTAATGCTCTAACATGCCTGGATCCTGTCATGTTTCAATGTTGGACAAAATCCATAAATCAGAGTGCAGCGAAAGTCTTAGGTACCTCTCGCCATAGCCTATGTATTTGAGATCTGCTTGAACTCTTCTGAACGGGAATTTCTGGCATAGTGATGGACTGTCGAACACCGTCACCCCGTCAGGGAATTCGTGATTGAATGAATAACGTTTTGTTTTTCGTATCCATTCTGAGTACCGGCCTCCTCCTTATGTAGCCTCCCATCAAGGCTCAAAAGGTTTCAATGACTAGACGCAACCCTCTGAACGTAACTCTTTGAATAATGATGCGGGACACATCCGTTGATATATTTATATATAATATATTCAAATAATAATATATAAATATAATAATATATACTAATTAAATTTCCAACATTCTCCCACTTGTCCCGCAACTTAATATTATTTTGTGAGTAAGTTCATTTAAGCAACACTACATGAACTATGGCGACAAGTCCTCATTGATCAAGTATTATCTTCCATAATCACAAGTAATGCCCTTACTTAATGAGGTAATACTTTATGAATAAACCTTAATGTTTATTCAATTCTTATCTTAATATTTATCAATCTCATCAACATATATGTATACAAATAACAAAAAAGGATTGATAACAATAGACGAAAATTCATCACATCACATACCTTCTTTAGTCATCTAATGGCTTAAGCCCCATATAAGGTACATGTACAACAAAGTCTTTCAGTTTAATACCTTTAATCAAAGGGTCAGCTAGCATTTTCTTTGTATTGATGTATTCAAACCTACTTCAAGCTCCGCTCTTTCTGTTGTTGGCAATGGCCACCGCAGCTTTGTTATCACAAAACATTCTTATTGGCCTAGAGATTGAATCCACAATCTTAAGCCCTGCGATGAAATTTCTTATCCAGATTCCTTGTGTACTAGCTTCAAAAGCTGCTACATACTCAGCATTACGAGTACTAGCAGTTACAAGTGTTTGTTTAACACTTATCCATGATATTACTCCTTCTGCTAAGAGGAAGACATAACCAGTAGTAGATATCCTTGTATCTTCACATCCTCCTAGATCAGAATCTGAATATCCAATCACTTCAAGATTGGCTGTTCTTCTATATGTGAGCTTGTAATGTTTTGTACCCTGAAGGTATCTAAAAACTTTCTTTGTAGCTAACCAATGTTTCAATCCAGGATTACTTTGATATCTCCCTAACATACCCACAGCAAAAGCTATATCAGGTCTTGTGCAAACCTGTGCATACATTAAGCTTCCTACTGCTGAGGCATAAGGGATTCTTTCCATCTCCTTTCTCTGTAAATCATTCTGGGGACAATGATCCAAACTGAACACATCTCCCTTTTCAATGGGAATAATGTTGGAATTACAGCTTTCCATCCAGAATCTTTCCAGAATTGTCTTGATATAGGTTTCTTGAGATAAACTTAAACGACCTTCATGTCTATCTCTTTGAATCTCAATGCCAATGACATAAGATGCCTCACCCATATCCTTCATGTCACAATTTCTGGATAAAAACTGTTTTACCTCTCGTAAGAGTCCTAAATCATTGGTTGCAAGTAGTATGTCATCCACGTAAAGTATCAAAAATATGATCTTACTCCCACTATTCTTGTGGTATATACATTCATCCATGACGTTCTCAATGAAGCCAAAAGATGTAATAACTTCATG
>JANTPZ010140222.1:0-18458 GCA_025593235.1 Vachellia pachyceras | reverse complement strand
CAGCCCTTACTCTTTAACTTCCAAAAATTCCAATTTCATATACAAGAATCTAAAAATCATGAACACTTGTATACCTACACAAAAACTCATTTTGGATCTATTGGAAGCATTAAAATCATCAAAAGAATTCATTTTCATCAGTTTCCAGTTAGACCAAAACAGTGCACACATATTCAACAATATGAATCTTTCAACTTCCATCACTTCTACCACTTGATTCATGTTTCCAAACTCTCATTCATGCATGGGAAAACATGATTCTTGCTCTCCTATGCCAAGTGGAAAATTGGGCAGCAAAACCCCTAGGGTTTCATCATCCCAAAATTTACAACAACAACCAAACAACAACAAGCTATACACCAACATACTCCTTACAACACAAGGAGTGTTTTCCATATGATTATTGGCTCTAAATCCCCCTCTTTATCACTTTCCCTATCAAGAACCCTAATGTTCAATCTTGAAAAAGAGAGTTCTAATCAAAATTTGAAACCATGGAAAGTGAAGAGGAGATCACAAGGAAGATATTGGTATATAGCTTGAGGTGTATTGCTTGCTTACCTTTGATTTCTCTCAAGCTTTTCTCTCCTCTTAGCTCCTTGAAATGGCGTGACTTTGCTCCCCTTTTTCTGCTGGAATGTGTCGTGCAAATGGTTGGAGAGATGAGGGAGTTTATTGTTTAATAATTCATGCTTAATGAGATGGAGGGCTAAGATTGCATCTTGCAATCTAAGTGTGATCTAAGGGCTATTATTGGCCCACACAAGCAACATATGCTAAGCCCTTATTGGATGTTGAAAAGGTGTAATGATGGCTGTCATTAAGGGGTAAAAAAATCTGTTTGGGCTTTGGTTATATTAACCAAACTAGATCCCATTCGGTTACTTTTACCGATTGCTATTTTTACCGGTAAACTTAACTTTATTCCGGTAAATCTTTTTCTACTTTTCTGTAGATATTTTCTTCCTTATTAAATCTCCATAATTCCATCTTGAATCTATCAAATTTATTATCCCCAAAATACCCTTTGATTATCTCAATTTTTACAGGACTATTTTATCCTGTCTAAAATCCATGAAACGGAACAATCGGAGAGCAAATTTCTTGTAGGGCCTTGAAAAATACTACATTTTTCATTGATTCTCAAGCCCTTTTCCTTTCTCCAAAATGCCCTCTAGATATTTCAAAATTAATTTTTGAAATAATTATATTCCGGGGATTTTCAAGTCTTTTTCGGGTATTTTTCCCAATTTTCGGGAAAATCGCCTTAATTGTACACTGGATAATAAATTTATTAAATGCTATGTAATTCACTGGATTTTTCATATTTTTCTCTAAATTTTTGGAGGGCTCCTTGTACCTTAAATAATTATTTTTCCGTTTTTCGCCCTTCAAAATTATATAAATAAAAATCTAATTTGAATTTGGAAAATCCGTGTTTCGTCATTGCGATCCATAAACAGAGATCTATCTATTGGGCATCTGTAAATTTTCTGATATTTTGGTCAACTGGTTGACTTTTTGACTTTGACTTTGTCAAATGACCAAAATGCCCTTCAACTTTCTCATAATTACCATTTTGCCCTTACTTTCTCTACTCTTTCCAAAATTACTATTTTGCCCTTACTTTTGATACTGAAAGACCTTTATGCCCTTGGTCTTTTATTAAACGACATATGGGTCTCTTCCTATAAGGTTTCCCATCCTCATATTGCTTCTAGGGCAAATATACTTAATTTTAGAATTCACACGGAACTCCGTGCCTGAACTTTCGACCTAACAGCATCAACTTTTGCTGCTCTTTCTATCTGTGGCCTCTGACTTGACTTTTAATTACTGGTTTGGCCCTTTTTATCTAATGACCATATTGCCTTTGGTCTTTTTACTTAATGACGTTTATGTCCCTAGCTTACATTCTTAGTAATTTCAAAGCCTTGGGACTAAATTGACCAGGGTCTTTTTGGTCTATTGACATCTTTTCTTCTTGTACTTTCATTTCTGGGCCTTGTCTTCTCTCATATCTATGAATTTGGCTTCTATGCTTATTTACAGAAAATGGTGGATATTATAAAAGGTCTCTGTTTTCTTGCAAATAGTGTGGGGGAGTGTGACTCCTTGATTGTAAAGGCTCGTGAGGCCCGATTGATTATCATTAGTGGATTGCAAATCTTAGAGGAGCTCTGAGGAGTGGACGTAGGTCAGAGAGGACCGAACTAGGATAAATCTCTATGTCCATTCTCCTTCTACATTCTCGGTGACTTCGTTTTTAATTTCTATGATTTACAATTTATTTTCAAAAGTAACCAATTCACCCCCTCTTGGTCAAATCCCACACTAATCGAGTCTTGTTCCAATTCTCTAATAAACTATTGCAGCAAAAGTAACAGAGGTTGACAAATAGTACCAAGGTTCCAAATGAATCGCCTATAGTATCCAGCGAGGGCTAGGAATGCTCTCAGTGCTTATAGCGATGTTGACGTCGGCCATGTTAGTGTAGGATTTGACCAAGAGAGAGGTGAATTTGTCACTTTTTAAAATTAAAAGCATAATGCACAGAATTAAAATAAAGTAACCAGAGAGAAGAGGAGAAATGAACACGAGAGCTTTATCCTGGTTCGATTCTTCTGACCTACGTCCAGCCCTCAGAGCGCCTCTGAGACTTCCAAATCTACTAATAGTAACCACAGAAGGCTTCACAAGCATATACAATGGGATAGCGCTCCTCCTTTCACTTTTCACTAAAATAGAGTACCGTACTCCCTATTTTTCTGCTCAAACTTAGCCTAATAGATTCAAGGCCCCAACCTTGAGTTTCTCACTGATTTACAATGAAGAAAGGCTATCTAAACACTCTTGAAAGAGTTGATATGTAATAACTAAAGTACAAAGAATGTATTGAATGAATTACACAAAAGTATATGAACGTAGTTAATGTCAGAGGTTTCAATGCGTGTGTGTTCTCTTCTCTGTCATGAATGCTTGGCTCATTTATAGTTGAGAAGTAATGAATTAGCCGTTAGAGAGAATTAATGGTCGTTACTCATAGTAACAATCTTTAGCACTTAGCCATTAATGCAACATTAAATGCAACTCAAATTGTTGATGGCAATGTCAGCAAATGAACTTTAATGCATTCTGTTGAAGATGGTTTCAGGCAACGTTGTTCCTATTTTAATGAGTTAACCAACCTAGATTTATGAGAGCAGGTGAAATTTGAATTAGCTAAGCACAAATAAGGAAAGATTTTGTAAGGCATAGGCATAGCTGTCAAACTTGTAGCTTTTAGATAAGGCAATGCTCGAGTACCATGCTACAATGCTCAAGTATTGGAATGGAAAATATCAAAGAAAATCTCAATGCTTTTGTTTATTTCTGGAACGCAGAAGAAAGTATTGGAAAAGATGTCTCGATTCTTCAGTACTAAGGCACAATACTTCTAGTAATGGCAACACTTTTAGTCGTGCTCGAGTATGGGAAGAAGTATTTTAAGTAAAAGCATCCAACACTTACGTATTGCATATCAGTGCTTGAGTACTGCTAATGCTTTTTGTTATTGCTCGAGCATTGAGTGAAAGAATTGAAGTAATGAAGTGTTTGAAATTCTCAATACTCAAGTATTAGAGACTGGTGCACGAGTATTGTGTATGCTACTTCTTGTACTGGAGCAATTTCAGAAAGCAAAAGGGAAAAATTGAGTTTGGAGCCCGATGCTCGAGCATTAGATGCCAGTGCTCAAGCATTGGCAATACTCCCTTTTGTACTTACAAGATTCTTTAGAAGCATTGGCATTATATGGAAAACTCCTCAACTTCTGACAATGCTAGAGCATTCCTTAGAAGCATCACTTGAAAGATCTAAGACTTGAAACACGATGCTCGAGCATGGAGTTCCAATGACCAAGTGTTGGCAGTGCTTGAACTTATGCTTGATTATTCAATGAAAGCATTACATAAAACCTTAAGTCCAGAGACATGATTCTCGAGCATTGAGCTGCAGTGCTAGAGTGTTGGCATTACTTGATCTAATGCTTGAACACTGATGCAAGTATTGCTAAAAATGCTTAAGTTTTAAAACACAATACTCAATCATTTTTGAAAGCATCAAGTTTGAAAACAGTTTATAACTTTGAAATTAGAGCAATAGCATGCTAAACTCAAGAATTGCAGCATCATCATTCATAATTCAATTTTAAAAACATTTTCTATCTTCATAATTCCTACAAAACATAAAACAATAGATTTTGTTATAATCAAAACATGGCATCAATAGGCCATT
Source organism: Vachellia pachyceras (assembly GCA_025593235.1). NCBI lineage: Eukaryota > Viridiplantae > Streptophyta > Magnoliopsida > Fabales > Fabaceae > Vachellia > Vachellia pachyceras. The sequence continues at coordinate 14,183 of JANTPZ010140222.1, read as the reverse complement.
CCTGAATTGTTGCAATTTTATGAGGATCAGCTTCAACTTCCTTAGCTAAGATGTGATGTCCTAAGTAGTCAACCTTTATCGTAGCAAAAATGCATTTGCTGAGCTTGGCAAAAAGACTGTGTTCACATAGCAATGACAAGGTTCTGTTCAGATGCTATAAGTGTGAGTACATGCTATAACCAGAATAACGTCAAAGAAAACAAGAATAAATTTGTGCAAACAAGGACGGAGAATAGTGTTCATTAAAATTTGGAAGGTGGTTGGTTCATTGCCCAAACCGAAGGGCATGATGAAAAACTCATATAGTCCTTCGTGCATGCGAAATGATGTCTTATGCATGTTGTCTAGATGCATACATATCTGATGATACCTAGAGCGGAGGTCCAGCTGCCTTTTGATGTGTACTTCCACCTTCAAGGTTGAACACCCCTCATGCCCTTTGACAGTGCTAATGGTGACCTAATATTGGTCCTCTATTGTTGTGCCTTCTAGGGTGTCCATAGCATCCACGAATTCCTCTTCATCTTATGCTGGAACGATGAGCATCATTACCTGGTGTTAGTGTATGATTTGACTAAGAGGGGGTGAATTGGTCACTTTTTAAAATTAAAAACACAATTGTAGAAATAAAACAATGTCACCGAGAAAGGCAAAGAGAATATTGACACAGATGATTTATTCTGACTTGGTCCTCTTGACCTATGTCCAGTCCTCAGAGCTCCTATGAGATTTGCAATTCACTAATCAACAACAATCAAGGCTCACATCAAAGCTCACCGGGCCTTTACAACAGGAAGCTCACTCCCCCTTACAACACGTACTAAAATAGAGTCTCTCGTACTCTATTTTTCGACTCAATTTCAACCCAATAGATTCAAGGTCCCATCCTTGAATATCTCACATGAATATAATAAGGATTGATTGAATAAACTCTCTTGTAAGAGTGGTTAATCAAATATTGAAGCTCACAGGATTTTTATGAACAAAATGACATAAGGTAGTTACAGAGAATAATGGCGTATTAAAGTTCTTTTTCTGTCTCACTTCTGAATTTGATGCTTCTTCATTTATAGTTAAAACTGTATTCAATAGCCGTTACTCAGAGTTTGAATATCCGTTAGAAAGACTTGAGTAGCCATTACTCTGAGCAGCTGCATTCGTTCGACTGTTATAAATGCTTCAATAAATATTGTTCAACTGTCGTGTTGGAAGTCATTAATGCTCAGCTTCATTCCTTGGATGACCTGAGTTGTTTAATGAAAGAGAAAGGAAGCATTTATTAGAGCTAGTAACATTCAAAATGTCTAAGCACAAAATAGGAAAGCTTCTGTAAATGATAGGCATAGTGTGTCAGAGAAAGATGAACTTGAGTTCTGTAACATAGATTTAATACCTCAGTAGTGAAACTTCCAATTCTCATAAACAAAACTTGAGTTTTGAGAAACTTTCATTTGGGACTTGAGTTTGCAATGAAAGTTCTAAAAGACAGTATGAAAACTTTTATTTGAAACTTGAGGTTTTGATATCAAGTTTTGAGTTGCAGTTGTGAAACTTCAAGTTAAATAGAATAGGACTCGAGTTCTAAAACATGTGAAAAATTGGTCAGTTGAAAAGGTCCTCGAGACTCAAGTTCAGAATCTCAGGAACTCAAGTTCTGAAAAACTTTCAGTAAGGACTCGAGTTCAAACATCAAGTTTTTGAACTGATGAATTTTTGCAAGGCATGGAACTCGAGTTTGGAAATCATCAGGACTCAAGTTCTGTAAAATTCTAAGTTAAAACTTCCAGTTTTCAATTTAAGTTTGTGAAATAGTTGTGCAAATCAAGTTTTATAAAACTTGAATCTAAAACTTCCAGTTTTCACTACTAGTTCTGCGAATATCAAATTTTTTGTGAAACTGGAACTCGAGTTCTATAACGTGATGAGAAAATTTGAGGTTGAAACCTCAAGTTTTGACTTCTAGTTTTAAGCAGCACATTATGGAACTTCAAGTTTTGATAATTTAGGACTCGAGTGTTTGAACTGAATATCAAACCTTCTTTCTCAAAACTTCCTGTTTCAATATCTAGTTTTTAAAAACAATTACAGAACTTAAGTTTGCAAAAGCTGACTCGAGTTTCAAAACATTTTGAAAGATTCATTCTCGGTTTCAAAAATCTGAACAGTTTCCAAATCCTGCAACCTTTTTGGGGTTTTTCTTATCATCAAAATAAGGTATCAACACCTGGGACTCCTTACATTTGTGAGAGATGGTGTAATTATCGTTACACTAGTAGCAGAGCCCCTGACATCGGCATTCTTCCATGTCCTTCTTGGATAGTGTTAACGATGGTTTCCTCACCATCATCATGTTCATTGATGACGCCATTGATCTCTAAGGTAAGAATTAAGCTACTAGTTTCAGAAGTCTGGATGACGCAACACGAGATGATGGTCCCATGGCAAGTCATGTCGATGGTGACAGTGAGTGTTGCCTTGGTGATGTGAATGTTCACATAAAGCACAAATTGAATGCTCCTGTATATGCATTTAAACTTTGAAGCTTTATGTGCACATAGAGGCATTCGCTGACTTACTCAAATTGAATGCTTTATGTGCATATACAAATTGAATGCATCCATCACTGATTGAATTTCTGGTCGCAGGCCCCCCAAAAATCAGTTCATCACAACGTCGTCGGGTATGTTTTTCTCTGTGAGTAAGTCAGCGAATGCCTCTATGTATTCATCCACAATCATCATTGCTTAATGGAGTTGTTTGAGCGGTACCATTGGGTCAATGAGCTTAATATATGTGAAACGAGTCTCCATTTGTGTGAATATTCTTCCCAGGGGGTATCTTTCTCACGCCTCTGCTTCATGAACGTGAGTTGTGATCCGACTAAGCCACAAATTGTAAACTTAGGTCGTTGGTTAGCCTTGAAAATGGATCAGGAATATTAATTGTGATTTCCAAGGATTGTATAGTGACAACCCCAGGGTCGTTGTCTCCGGATGCTATTAATATGTACCAACAGTCCTTAGCTTGTGATTATGCTTGTGATGCAAATGCAATCGGTTTCAATTCAGATTAAGCTATGTACCTAAACTAACTACCAAATAAAACTTGTTTTTGGTATTTTCTTGATTGAGGATGAAAGTAAAGGTAACTTTGAGAAAGAGGACTATGTTCGTGATGATGGGTGCCTCTTGAAAATGAATTTCGCCGTCATAGTTCATAAAGGATGAGGGAAAGTATTAACTTCCGCACTAAGTTTTCGAAATCAAAAACCCCAACAACTCGCTGGGTCCGGAGCGTCATACGATGATCTCCATCTAAATCCCCAAACGACTTGGTGGGTCCGAAACAACATGAAATGAACTCCATCCCATGAAATCCCTTAAGACCACTTAGTATGTGTACGGAAATCGCAAAGTGAAAAAATCAACTCCATACATTGTTGACTCTAAAACCAAGCACAAATAGGATGATAGAAGAGACCAACAAGATTCATTGAATAAGCAAAATGAACTCCATTCTACTTTGTCAATCACAAAACAACTCAATACACAATAATCCAAGTTTGGCTCAACCGAGACCAAGTATTTACACACAAATTACACAACCCAACTCGAAATCCAAGTAATCCATAATGTAAATACAGATTGAAAGCAAATACTCCCCTTTCGGCACTTTAAACTCCGGCTCACTTCATCTTCAAGATGGTGGAGATGTTCAGCTCCTTATGGGTGATGGAAAAAGCTTCGAATGGATAATGGATGCATGATAGATGGATGGATGGTGGAGAAATGGGGTGAAATGGTGTTAGTGTGTGGGTAGGTGAAATGGGAATAAGAGTGCTCTCCTCTCTTGCTCTATTCAACCTCTGCAGCCTCCTCCTTTTCCTCCTTTCAAAAATACCCTAAAATAGCATTAGAAACCGTTCTGCGCTGGATCCATCAAGCAGGGTCGGGTTATTTTCCTTCTGGGGTAAAAATAAGGTACTGTGCAATATTCACCGTGGCTAACTTTAAGTTTCGCCACGGTGAACCTCTCCCGAGAGTTCATTGCCTGCTTGCTAGAACTTTGGCCGCGACGAATATGAATTGCGCCGCGGCAAACTTCTCGAAAGCTGCTTCCCTTGCCCTTTTGCATAGAGTTCCTGAAATGGAATAACATATATTGGCAGTATCATTTGCTCATGATGCAATTTAGGCACAATAAATTCATTATTCATGGCCTATGTACCCAAAATCACACTAATCCAAATCAACGACTCCTAAACTCAACTTAAGCACAAAAAGGTCATATATGGGCTAAAATTGACTCTAATACTCTGGAAATTCAAGTAGAAAACTAATACAAATAAAGCTCAACCAAATTCGCAAACACTTAAACCTTTGTACTCCTGAACAAAGCTTTTCAAAAACTAAAAGAAATATGATTAATACATTTAGGAAATATACTCATGAGTCCAAGACTACATAAATTGGTAAAAACATTCGTCAAGGAATTAGCAATAATAATGGCAGAGACAATTGTAAATCAAACTCTAAGAGAATTCAATTCAAGAGACCGAATAAAAGAAATTTCCTCTCAAAAGATAGAAGTCTCTCTCAGCTCACTATGCAAGGACAATTTTCATTCATGGTCTGCTTATTCGAATCTCTGCCATAGGCTTGTAATTATTCTACCTCTCTACCACAGGATCAATACAATGTGAATCAAGAGAACTTTAGGGTTTAAGGTGGATGATGGGGTCTAAAGATAACAAAATGGAATAATGAAATGAAATGGAGTTCTTGAATATACAACACCAAAAGAGTACAACCAAGTCAATACTTTGCAATTATTTTGGAGAAATTCATTTTTCAGACTTTACATTTCTCCCTTTTTCTTTTCTTTTATTATTTTATTATTTATTTTTTTATAAGAGAACAACTGCTCACATATATAATTTCATCAACATATGCTTGCACATATAAGGATAGATTTTCAAATGCTAGTTTTTCAAGATTGAATGGCTCAAAAGGGTAGCAAGGGATGAAATAATGAAGGGTTTGTGTTTGGGCTAAATGAAAGGTTTTGAAATGAAGGCCTCTATCCTTTTCACAAAATATTGAATCACAAAGCTTTGATTAAGAATCAAGACAAGTTCTAGAGAGATTACGAAATAAGACAGACCCACTCTAATCAAATGAAGTTAGGCCCAATTATCCTCACGATAAGGCTAATGTCTCAATTAAACAGTCTCAAGGATCAAAAATGCAAAGAGTAAATTTAAAACTGGTCTACGATTATCAATTACTAATAACTTGAAAAATGTGATTAACCAAAACTTTGATCCTTAAACTCATACATCAACCTCCCAATGCATTGGTTATGAAAATCACTGTTTCAAAAGCATTGCTCAGGAATGTTAAAGGCATTAAAGGTGAGAGAACTTTTATTTCAAAAATTCAAACCTAATTAAATTTCTTTTATTGCACTGAGGTTTCGCCGCGGCTAACCAGGGAGTTCATCGCGATAAATCGCACCCGAGTGGTGGTTCTGTGTGCAAGTGAGTTTCGCCGCGGCGAATATCACCCGAGAGGCTGAACTGCCTTATTTAAAGACTTTCGCCGCGGTGAACAACATAGTTGGTCACTGCAAAAATGGTCAGAAAGCAAAATTTCAGTTCAATTCCTCTAGAAATCCAATATTTTTTTCTAAAAATTCAAAAGAAACTTGAAAATTTCCCACCTTTTAAGACAAAGATAGCCCAACATTATCCTTCAAAAATTTCAGTTGCATGTTAAAAATTAGAATATTGCTTGGGAATACTCTAAATCTTAAATCTCCCCCATACATAAATCAAACATTGTCCTCATTGATTGGAAGGAAAGATTTAACAGTCAAGGCGCGCGGCATTCGCAAGCAATATCGAATATTCATTCACTCATGCAACGAAATCCGGAAAACAGCATAGGAAAAACATTCATATATACATATACAGCTGAAGCAACGAGGTTCATAACAAAATCCAGATCAAGCAATAACTATACCAAAATGTATCAAAGTTCAGACAAAAAATAAAAACAAAACATGCAAATCAGCTAGTCGTCCCCCTGCATGCTGAGTCTTCCTCCGAATCCACGTCAGCAGCAGCCTCCTTTTCTCTAGTCCCCCTTCTACTTCGCCCTCTCTAGACGGTCCAGCTCTTGAGGGTCCTGCACCGCTCATGTTATCCTCCTCTAGAGGCAGCTCAAAATGCAAACTCTGCGCAAGCAGTGCATCCATCCTCCTACGGTACCTTCGCTCTCTCTCAAATGAAGCTCTGAGCTGGTGAAACTCATCGGCCAAGCTCTCAAGTGTGGCGAGGGTTGGTGATGCTGGATGAACGGCTGGATCCTACGATACTGGCACTTCCTCATCCTCAGCTAGCAAATCATCTATATCTGTAACAGGTTCAGGCTGGGCGTGGGAACTCCACAGATCCTCTCATAAATGAACATAGGGACGGGGGCAAATGGATTATCTATATGGTACTGGGGAATCTCCAACTCAGTGAACATGTCATAGATGAGATAAGGAAAAATGATGGCCTTTATGGTCTTAGAAGTCAAGACGGCATCACGGAGGCTAGAATAGATCAGGGTGGAAATGTCAAAACAGGTCCCCTGCATCAACATGTAAATGCAGAGGGCCTGCCTCTTCATGAGGTTCGCCAGGTGGCTAGTGGGTACATACCCATATCTCATGGCACCCTTCTCTCAAAGGATCTGTGTCCAAAAACACCGGATCAAAGAGATCGCATGACTAAGATTCCATATGCCTTGGCTATTGGATCGATCATGTATACCATGTTATGTACTTGACCGGATGTCTCATTTGCCTTGAGTATGACTAATAGGTACCAGCAAGATCCAGGTGAGGGTCACTGGACTGCCGTTAAGAATATCTTTAAGTACTTGAGAAGGACTAAGGCCTTATTCTTGGTATACGGTGGTTTGGATGATGAGCTCTGTGTAACTGGTTACACAGATGCAAGTTTCCAAACTGATCAAGATAACTCTAGATCACAGTTAGGATTCGTATTCTTGTTGAATGGTGGTGTAGTAAGCTGGAAGAGCTCTAAGCAAAGTACAGTAGCTGATTCTGCAACGGAAGTCGAGTATATAGCAGCATCAGATGCAGCAAAAGAAGCCGTTTGGATTAGAAAGTTCATTACTGAACTCGGGGTGGTTCCTACCATCTCAAATCCGATAGATTTGTTCTGCGACAATAGCGTTGCTATTGCTCATACCAAGGAGCTCAGGTCACACCAAAGGACCAAACATAAACTCTGGCGTTTTCACCTTATCAGAGAAATTAATGATAGAGGTGACATCAAAATATGCAAGGTTCCTGGAGAAGATAATGTCGCTGATCCTCTTACCAAGCCGCTTGCACAAGCAAAACATTCAGGTCATGTTAGGACAATGGGAATTAGAATAATTAATGATTGTACCTAGTGCAAGTGGGAGGATGTTGGAAATTGTGCCCTAGGGGCCAATCATTGTACCTCACACATTATTTATTTTAATATATTTTCTCCATTTAATTATCATAACCTCTGTATGTTTATTATGATAATAGCATCCATTGGCAAATTATGAATATTGTCCTGAATGTCCCTGGTCGGTTATCTCTGTGGGAACAAAGATAAAGTAAGACCAGTATGACTTTGATAAGGTATGGAGATACGAGTCAAAGTCATAGGCACTTGTAAGAGTACAGGGTGCTGGACCGACCCGCTATGAGAAAGCTGCATGGATTAAGTCATTAGCTTATCTCATATGTAATCACGTCACAGTGCTCTTTGACCTGAGATCATCATGGATTCCTGTATGAAAGTCACTAAGCTTTGACCTAGTTAAAAGTCACCTTTGATCGGGTGATAATAAAGGCTATAATCAGGCTTAAGGGTTTTCATGTGGAGGAATGTGAGTGATCAAGATGGGATTTGTCCCTCACATTAGTTGAGAGATATTACTGGGCCCCTCGATGAGTGAGTTTGAGAAATGTATGGCCATACTGTAACGAAAAGGGTTTTTTCGTTGCTTTGATCGGACTACTCAGGGATCGAGAAAATAATGGTAGGGAATAGGAGGATGACGTCATCCATGCCTCATCTTTGACCGAGATATCGTGTGACAAAAGGGACATGATGTGGTTGCATGAAAGGTTATGTTGTGTTAACAATCCCCGTATGATTTGGGTAGTCGTAATGTCTTGCTAGAGACCACTTGCGACTTGTGGGCTTATGGTGAGATTAGCCCACTGCCAACTTTTTATGGGTCTACAGGGTCGCACGCAAGAACAGCCCAACATAAGCTTTATTTCTATAGTTTATTCAAATTTTAAATATATATGTATATATATGTTGAAATTCGAAATTGCACAATATTATATAAATAATATTTGTGTGTGTTAGTTTAATTTATTTGATAAATTAAATAACTAGCATCAATTTAATTTATAAAGATAAATTAAATCTGTTGGCTCATCATTATTCGGATTAATTAAATGGATATGATTTCATCAGATTAATTTAATCCAAATTAAGATTGTAAAATTCGAATTTCACATTTTGAATTTTAAATTTTGAATTTCAAGATTAGATCTAGAAAGATTAGATCTAGAATATCTTTTGAAATCCAAATTTCAAGATTGGATCTAGAATATCTTTTGAAATCCGAATTTCAAGTTTAGATCTAGAAAGATTAGATCTAGAATATCCTTTTGAAATTCGAATTTCAAGATTAGATCTAGAATATCCTTTTGAAATTAAAATTTGAATTTTTCAATATTAACAAAATATTAATCATTGATTATGATGCACTCTATGAGTTTTATAAATATAAGTGCTCGTGAACAAAAGAGGCATCCCATTCTGAATTTGAATTTGCTCTTGAGGCACGAAACCCTAGAGAAAGTGAAACAAAGAGGCGCTAGCACACTGCTATTGTTGGATACTGCTGGTGTGGATAACGGTAGAGGGAGGCAATTGGAAGAACGTTGGGTCCTTGTGATCGGAAGCAAGAGCGTAGAAGGTTGTGGAGTTTGAAGAGATCCAGATGCAGAGGAAGGGACAATCTCAAAACGCAAAAAGTACGTCTTCATCTCCTCGATCTAAAAGCCTTTGACAGATCTGTATTTGGGATTAGAAAATTTTAAATTTTCAAAATATCCTGCTTCACTTTAAGCTGAGTGCTCAAGTTACAAAGGGAAGTATTAACAACACTCGAGTATTGTGTTGGAACACTCGATTATTGAGTTGATTTCAAGACTCAACACTTTACTTGAAGCAGATTACTCGAGTTGTGAAAGAAGTGTTGCCAACACTCGAGTATCGGGCAAAGTTTTCAAATGAAAAGTAATACTTCAAGCAGAACACTCGAGCATTTGATGAAAGTGTTGACAACACTCGAGTATTAGGTTTTCAATACTCGAGTATCAAGCATTCTTTTCTTAAAACACAACACTTCCATCAAAACACTCGAGTAATGGTTAGAGAAGCAACAACACTCGAGTATTATGTTTTCGACACTCGAGCATTGTGTCATTTCAAAAGACTTTACTCTAAGTTTTCATCTGAACACTCGAGTGGCAACTAGAAGTATTATGAACAATAGTAATTAATCTATAACACTCAAGTATTTGTGTTTAATTTCAAAATCTTCTGCTATACTCTCAACAAACACTCGAGCAAATTCAGAAATGTTTCAAACACTCGAGCATTGAAACAAAACATTTGAGTATTGTTTAAATTGCTTGGTTATCACTAGGGGAGAGCAACGGGCGGATTGGGCAGCCCGTTGTGACATACCTTAACTTAACCTTTAGCTTCATTATAACATGATTTAGATTCATAAAGAAGCCTCACTTTGATTAAAAGGTCCAAAAGATTCAATTTGAAAACTTTCAACTTTTTGAAAGTTACTATTCACTGGTTTTAGGACCAACTTTGAAAATTCATAATTAATTTTAGAAAAATTGAAATTGAGTGCTTCCAATTTCTATTTGAAGCTTGTAAGTTCCTTTATAAGGAAAAAATACTCATTGAGTCATTATCTTGGCCAAATGATCCAGTTTAATTCATGAAAAGCACTGTTCATTTGGTCATTTTTCCATTTTCTCAAGTTTTTCAGTGATTTTCTTTAAACTTTGGAACCTCATAACTTTCTGTATAAAACTCAAAATTCAGTGTTCTTTGGATTTTTTCAAAGCTTTCAATATGAACTATTTTTCTGTAAAATTTCAGCTCATTCGGAGTTCATTTGCTCTGTTTCCCAATAGGCCAAAGTTAGGTGTTTAGTTAACTTCAACATTTAACCAAATTTTCCAATTCCAAACTTTACCATTTGAAACCCTAACTTCTAATCCTCTTTAATCATGCTTAATCATGTAATTAGGGTTCCTTAACTATCACACACTAACCATACATGCATGGGTTTACATCACACGTTCCATGCCATACATAAATTCCCAAAATACTATTACATTACAACATAATTTCATAAACAAACTTACATCAAATTCCTTTGCTTCAAGCATCAAGAACTTTCTTCTTACCCTTTGATGAACTTGTACCTAGAAATGGTTAGTGGGGGAGGGTGAGATTTTTGGAAATCTCAGTAGCAAAGCTTACTAACATGAACAAAAATTGCATGACATACTTTAAGTTCATAAATTAATGTGTAACAAAGCAAAATGTGTACCAAGCACATATCAATGCATATGGCCATAGCATAATGTAGCTCATAAACACATTTCCACAATGTCATAAAGTCATGCAAATCATTAGAATAATTTCACATGTTAGGTAAAGTTAGAAATCTTTGCTACCTTTGATACGTAACTTCATTCTTGATTTTGTAATCTTCTTGGATCACTTGAAAATTCACCCTCTTGAACTAGATTCTTGCCTACAAAATGGAAAACATAATGGCCATCAAATATATGCCATTATCCATGCAAGAAATAATATAGAATTCCCTTAACCATTCTCTTGAATTTCCTAAAACCCTAAAACATCAATATGTGCCTAAATTTTTCTAATGCTTCCATAAACTTGGGACCACTTATTCCCTACACAAAAACTCATTTTGGATCCATTGGAAGCATCAAAATCATCAAAACAATTCATCTTCATCAAATTCAGGCTTAGGCCGAAACTGTTCACACATATTCCAACAATATGAATTTTTCAACTTCCAACACTTATACTACTTGATTCTTGTTTCCAAACTCTCATTCATGCATGGGAAAACATGATTTCAACTCTTCTACATCAAGTGGAAAATTTGACAGCACCTCCCCTATTTTCTCATGATTTTCCAAATTTACAAAAATCACAATACAACTTCAACAATAACAACAACATCATCAATATGCTTCTTTCAACAAGAGGAAGCATTTGCAACCAACAAATGGATTTAAATCCCTCTCTTTCTCACTTTTCTCTCAAGAACCCTAGGTTATGGAACTTGAAAAAGACAGGCCAAATCAGATTTTTGATCCATGAAAGAGGTAGAGGAAGTTGCATGGATCATTTTCATATATATCACAAGTTAGTATGCTTACTTACCTTGATTTTCCACCAAGCTTTTCCCTCTTCTTTGCTCCAACAATGGCGTCACTTTGCTCCTCTTTTTCTGCTGGTTTGGGTCGTGTAAAATGGCTGGAGAAGAGGGAATTTTTCTGCTTTATTAACTCATGCATAATTAGGTTTAAAGTCTAGGATTTAAGCTTGTAACATAAGCTTGATCTAAGGGCTAAGATAGTGCCACCTTTCACACATGTGCTTGCTTCTAATTGGGCCTTCAAAAGCTGTCATGATGGCTGCACATGGGTGCAAGAAAATCTGGTTGGGCTTATCCAATTGAATCCCATTCGGTTACTTTTACCGATTACACTTTTTACCGGTAAACTTAACTTTATTCCGGTAAATCTTTTTCTACTTTTATGGATATATTTTCTTTCCCATTTAATCTCCATAATTTCATTTTAAATATAACAAAATTATTATCCCCAAAATACCCTTTACTTTTCTCAAATTTTATAGGATTAATTTATACTGTCCAAAATCCCTGAAAACGTACAATCAGACAGCAAAATTCTTTTAGGACCTTAAAAAATACTATATTTTTCACTGATCCTCTAGCCCTTTTCCTTTTTAAAATGCCCTCTAGATATTTCAAAATTAATTTTTGAAATAATTATGTTTCAAGGATTTTCGAGTATTTTCCCCAATTTTCGGGGAAATTTCCTTAATTGTATACCGGATAATAATTCTATTAAATACTATAAAATTCACTGGATTTTCCATATTTTTCTCTAAATTTTTGGAGGGCTCCTAATACCTAAATAATTATTTTTTCCCTTTTTCGCCCTTCAAAATTATATAGACGGAAATCTAGTCCGAATCTGGAAAATCCGTGATTCACGGTTGCGCTCCACGAGTCAAGCTCTGTCTATTGGGCATCTGTAAATTTTTTGTCAACCGTTGACTTTTGACTTTGACTTGTCAAATGACCAAAATGCCCTTCCATTTTCTCATAATTACCATTTTGCCCTTACTTTTAATACTAAAAGACCTTTATACCCTTGGTCTTTTATTAAATGACCTTTAGGTCCTTTTCTATAAATTTCTCATCCTCAACATTACTCTAGGGCAATTATATTTATCTTTGGAATTCTTTCAAAACTCCATAAACCAAGCCAATTCTAACTTTACAATTTCTGGCTATAACTTTCCTTTCTTTATGAGCTATCTACCCCTGATTTCTCTTTTCATTTTCTAGTTATGGGATTAGCATTCATTTCAACTAGCATAAAATTTATGGATATTACACCCGTGCCCCAGCCCGTTACCCACCCGTTAAATGTTTCACGGGTACGGGCTAGCTCGTACCCGTAGGTCAGCCCATTTAACCTCTTTTAAACGGGCTGCGAATAAATGGGCAGGTTTTAGTGGGTAATGGGCAGCCCGTTCAACAAGATAGATAGAAATGCATGTGTTTAGAGCTATGATGAGATTAATTGCACAATCAGTCGTTCATGAGTTCAATCACACATCTCCGATCTAAAGGAATGCATGTGTTCAAACAAATCTGCCTATGAACTAATTTATGACAGAAAAAGGATTTAAAAAAAGAATACTAACATTGTTTATTTGTTTCAAATATGTCATGAAAAGTTAAGCTTGCAGAAAACATCAAACCTGAAAAACAAAGCATCATGATGGACTGAAAAATGCTTCAACAAGTGTCTGGAGATAATGGGTTGATGCAGGGATATCCACTTGCATCTGGCATTGGCATATATGTCACTGAAATTAAAAGTAACAAATTATGAAAAGAAAAAATGACAGTGACAAACTCAAGATGATGCCACATTATGTACATAAATAATCATAACATTTAATTAACATGTTTTAATCAGAATGGTTTTCAATCAGAATACAAAGGAAATTGCAAAAATAGAAACACAGACAGACAAGGATTTTCAATCAGATTGGTTTTCAAAATTTTGGAAGACAAATAAATTGGCAAAGGAACAAGTTAACATTCATGTCATAGTAAATAAATAATGAAATAAACTCATGGTCAGTAGCCAAATATGGAAAAAAAACAACCAAACGCAAACACTGAAAGTCCAAAGCTGGTTTAGGAAGACAATAAAAAAGGGCAATAGAAACTTACACATTCAATACGGTATATGATCTCATCCTAGTAAGTTTGAACATGTAACCTGTTTAACAAGCTTATATATCAACTTGTCTATTGCCTAATGTAATAACACATATGACTGAGTTCTAATAATCTCAAGTAAACAATATCTTAAAACCTATAATATTCAAGAACAAAAAACAACCAAAATGAAAGAAAACAACATTTATCAAATGCAACCATCAATGTTCAACATGAAAGAAAACCAGCAACCATAAATGTTCAACGTCAAACAATAAAAAAATGCATAAGTTCAGCAACCTTTATCAAAGGTTGTATTATCAATGTTGGACATCAAACAATAAAAAAATACAACAAAGCACATATAAATTGAGAGGTAAAACAAGCTTCCATTGAAGCTTTATCAAACATCAATCTTCAGCTTCATCATCATCATATTCAGATTCAGTTGAGGAGGGGGCTGTATTGGCACTTGCAGCATCTTCCTCT
>JANTPZ010140217.1:0-61266 GCA_025593235.1 Vachellia pachyceras | reverse complement strand
CATTTACTGATACAAAAACGATAACTAAGTCTCATACTCCAGTTAAGAATGCTCCTATTAGAATTGATGTCACAAAAGGAGAAGTGGTTAGTGCAACCTCCTGGTTCCAAAGATAAAAACCTTGAAGAAGGAAAGGAGCAAATAATAATGATGGTCAGCATAAGGAGGCTACCATTGATAAATCCATTATAAAGACTCGTGATATATCTAATCAAATGACCCCTGAAGAGGTCCAGGTACCTGATAATAATGATGAGATCTCAATAAATTATGTCACTACGGGCAATATATGGAACCAGAAAGATATTGTTGTCGACGATACATTTTCATGCAATATTGCTATTGAAATAATATATGAGGATCTTGAAACTAAATTTGTCGAAGAATGTCGACATAGATAAGATTGGCCAAAATGGAAAGAAGCAATTCAATCGGAATTGAATTCACAATCTAAACATCAAGTTTTTGGACCTATTGTCCAAAACCTACAGAAGTGAAGGCTGTAGGGTATAGATGGGTTTTTGTGCGAAAAAGAATTGATAAAAATGAAGTCGTGAGGTATAAAGCGCGACTTGTAGCACAAGGTTTTTCACAAAAACCAGGAATAGATTATGAGGAGACATATTCTCCCATAATGGATGTAGCTACTTTCAGATATTTAATCAGTCTGGTAGTGCATCAAAAACTTGACATGCATTTAATGGATGTTGTTACATCATACTTGTATGGATCACTGGATAGTGAAATTTATATGAAAATTCCTGAAGGATTCAAATTGCCAAATGGCTGTGATGATTCACGTGAAAATTATGCAATACGTATGCAAAAATCCCTATATGGGTTGAAACAGTTGGGACGAATGTGGTATAATCGTCTCAGTGACTATTTGATAAAATAAGGATATCAAAACGATTCCTTATACCCTTCTTTCTTAAAAGGGATGGATTGGAGTTTGCCATAATTGTAGTTTATGTTGATGATTTGGACATTATTGGCACTCCTAAAGAGCTTCAAAAGCGATTGATTGTTTGAAAAAAGAATTCGAGATGAAAGATCTCGGAAAGACAAAATTTTGTCTTGGTTTACAATCGAGCATTTAACCACTGGAATATTTATTTATCAATCAAATTATATTGATAAAATTTTATATGGATAAAGCTCAACTACACCATGGTTGTAAGATCTCTTGATATAGAAAAGATTATTTTCGCCCTCAAGGAAAGAAAGAAGAAGAACTTGGTCCTCAAGTACCATATCTTAGTGCTATAGGATTCTTATCAGATCCACACAAAGCTATATCTCAAACTGGGTATTTATTTAGACATAGAGGTACCGCTATATCATGGCGTTCAACAAAGCAATCTTTAGCCGCCACATCAGCAAATCATGCAGAAATTATTGTAGCACACGAGGCAAGTCGAGAATGTGTCTGGCTAAGATCATTAATTCACCATATCCAGAAGATGTGTGGTTTCATAGAACAAAATCTCCCAACAATTTTATATGAAGATAATACAGCATGTATAACTCAAATGAAGGAAGGATACATCAAAGGGGATAGAACAAAACATATTTCCCCTAAATTATTTTTCACCATGATCTTGTGAAGAAAGGTGAAATAGATATTCAACAAATCAGTTCAAGCAACAATCTTGCTGATTTATTCACCAAGGCTCTTCCAGGTGCAATTTTTCAAAAGCTCATTCATGGCATCGGTCTTCGCAGACTCAGAGATCTCAAGTGATGTCATCATGAGGGGGAGTCGATACACGCTGTACTCTTTTTTCCTTATCTAGGTTTTATCCCACTGGGTTTTCCTAGAAAGGTTTTTAATGAGGAAGCACTTGAAAGTGTATCAGTGAATGATGTACTCTTTTCTTTAACTAGGTTTTTGTCCCACAGGGTTTTCCTAGTTAAAGTTTTTAATAAGACACATTCATTATGGACATCCAAGGGGGAGTGTTATAAATACTTTATAAGGGTGGATGTCCATGGATTCTTGATTCCCTAAGCAATAAGCACTATACATGAATTGTTGTTGAGAAACTAAAGAGGTCCTCAATGTACAAAGTATCCAATGTATGTACACAATTATGTACAAAGAGTCACAATGTATATCCATCCATCTTGATTGTAACATTTATTGCTTATGGCTCTTAGAGGTCACTCTTAGAGACCTATAAATAAGGCTTTGTACATGGCATACAACACACATTCAAAAGTGAATAGAATTCCTCTCAAACTCTCTCATTCTTCTCAAACTTTCTCTTCTCTTTCTCTTTGTCTATTTACCTTTAATTTACAACATTAATTGTTTTATAAGGATAAATGCATTCTTTGAAAAATGACTTATATTTTGATCTGAAACAAGTATTAAATTTTAAATCATATTAATTTTTACTTTATTATTATCCTTATCAAACATAATTCTACATGGAAAAAAAATATGTAATGCTTATTGAAAAGGCTCTAATAAAAACAATAAAATGAACCTTTTAGAAGATCGCCTGTGAAAAGCATTGGAGGGAGTGATTAAGATTGAAGAAGGAAAGTTAGATGACTAAAGGCCATGGAATCACAAATATTACTGACCAGAAAAATTGCAAACTGCTTCTATTGTGACAGCTGTGTCAATTAAAATCTCGTTTTGTATGTTTCATTAACATTATTGGTAATTTGAAACAAAATGGGGAAAAAACAAGAAATCAACATTTTTGGTGGAAGTAAGAAGTGCACGTTTTGAATGCGCATTCATTTCGCTATTGGACCTTATCTTCTGATAAGCCCCACACCAACGAACTATCATGCTGTAGGATCAAAAGCTTTCCAACTGACCCATCGTCCGTGGGTTTAGTAGTAAGGATTGTGCCTTCTCACCAAATGGGAGGAGGTTCGATCCCTCACCACGGCGCTTGGAGGCATCCCAACTCCTGGGTGTTTAGGTAAACGTCTGAGGGTAATTGATAGCTTGCCCTGCCCAACATTGGTATGACCTAAGAGGAAGGGAGATTTCACCCTACCCTTGGCTTGTGGATGAGCCCAAACCCCTGCCTAAA
Source organism: Vachellia pachyceras (assembly GCA_025593235.1). Classification (NCBI taxonomy): domain Eukaryota; kingdom Viridiplantae; phylum Streptophyta; class Magnoliopsida; order Fabales; family Fabaceae; genus Vachellia; species Vachellia pachyceras. Next base: position 58,210 of record JANTPZ010140217.1, on the reverse strand, counting down.
ATTTATGTATAAAAAAAATGTTTCCAACTGAGAAAGTTGATCCTACGGAATTGGTTTACATTCTATATGATAGTAAGTATAAATCTTATTGTCGATAATCAGGATATTTAATTGAAAATTTCTAAATATCTCTGTAAGCGATGTTTAAATTATGAGGCATACTTTGATCCGGTGACCCCCTCAAACCCAACTAGTATAAACTTTTTCTTGCTAAACTTCCCAACTAATATTCACATTCCTTCAATTATAGCATATAATGTAGCAGACAATTTTATCTTCGAATCAAATTAAATGTGGAATATAAATATCACTCAAGTGTAGGATAGAAAATGGATACATGATCTCTAATTGTTTAAAGATCAAATTTAATATTCAAAATTATGCAATTAGCAGCACAAGCTCAAAGTCGATCTTTAAGAAGTTTAGATGTTTCAATGCAGTGAGTTAGCAAATTAATTCAAACAACTATTGGAATGAGATTGATTATGTTTTGTTTATATTCTGAATAAGTAGCATTATCTAAACTATTGTTTATTTTTTATTTCCTCATCAACTAAATTGAAATTCAATAAGATAGGAGCTAGAAAATGAGTTAATGGGTGCGTTTACGAAAGAAAGCGGTAGATAAGTACTTTTATGCAAGCTGAGGTGGAGGAGATTATCTCATTTTATAAAAAAACACTGTTGAATGTGCTTTTAGGGGTTGATAAGCTTTGCCCAATGGGCCCAATATCAAGAATGCAATGCTTCCTCATCATTGCTTATTATGGATTAGCTCTTAATTATCCCCATATGATAATCCAGATCAACAACCACATATCTAGCCCTTTCCAAACATTGATCAATGTTACTCGTGTTTTCCACCATCCACGGATTCAACACTTAATCAAGTCAAGAATCAGAGAACAGTTACTCTAGGTGAGAAAATTAATCTCTAGACAATGTCTAAACTGATCAAGATATATGCATAAGTAGAAGCAGAGAACTCAGCTGGACATGGAGAACCTCGCAGCAGCAGCGTCGGCAACCTTGAATCTAGGCGTTACCATGGCTGACTCCGGTAGTGGCGATGTGTTTGACGACGAGGAGTTGAGATGAGGAGAAAGTAGAAGATGACTGTGGTGGAAGAGTAAGGTGAAATGAAATCACTGGAGCTGTGTGTTTGTCGCCAAAGTCGTTCTCCTAAAGATGAAGAGGTGTATGGTGGAATGAATGGGAATGAGACTGAGGTAGGGGTCTCGAATAGTGGAGAGCGGCTGACTCTGAACCTCTCTCTCCAATTGTGCTGCTTCGAAAAGAAAAATATCAACTGGAGTAAAAATGGCGTCCAGGAGGCGGTGACTGGATGCAGGGATTTTGTTGACCAAATGAGAGAAAGGAGGGAATGGCTTAATTGAAGCTTAGGTGTCCCCAGGAAGAGTCACGGACTGCAAACCCTCATGAAGTAATAGAGTAGGAAACTAATTGGTTGGTCAGAATAATGCAGAGACCAGTGTGTATTGTCCAAGTCAGAAAAAAATCCGTTTCATCCTTGTTTCCACCTCACTCATCTAGTTGGTTCCTAACTGATTTCTGTTTCAGTTGCTTCCTTTCCCTTCACACCACTGTTCCTTTTAAGTTACGTTTTGCATTATCCCTTCCAGCTTGAGTCCTAATGTCCTAAGATATTATATAATCTCATGCATTTAAAATAATAGGAATTTTAGAAAATTCAAGGAGTGACTTAACGAGTGATAAAATATCTTAAAATTAGCAACTAATCTCTTTAATGCTTCATTAACACAATTAACCTCTAGTTGGTATATTTATGCTCAGATATCAAGAGGTTGATATTGTGTACAATTAATCTCTATAAAGTAGTGATATATAGATACACATACAATGTTTGGACATCATGGAACAGTGATGATGAGGGTTGTCGGTTTTGTTTTAGTGATAAGGGATTGTATGTTTAGAAATATTTTTACGATTCTATTCTTTTTTGTTTCACTTTTTCCTTCCCCAATAGTACCTTCTTGTTTGATTGAATTTTGCTTAGTGATAAAGGGAAATTACTATCAGTCATGTGTAGCAAATTTAGTGCTTTGGGGGTCCCTACGTGACTACGAAATTTTTTGTATCTTAATTTTGATTCTCTTATGTTTGATAGAGCCCTAATTTTTTTTTTAAATGTACACTGTATAAGTTAATTCTATTTTTAAGGGTAAAGGATCACTTTTGCCTCGGAAGTATCTATTGAGAAGCATTAAATATTCGAAAGTTTTTTAAGACCATATTTACCTCGGAAGTTGGCAAAACATATCATTTATAACTTGGACTGACAGAGCTGATGGACTAACCGTTAATCGCATTAGGTCTACGTAAAAAAATTAACCGAATTAATGTAGTTAGCTACAATCTGGGTTGTGTTCACTTTGAGGAGCCGAAAAATGAAATTAAATTCTAGTAAATAAATGCAAGCGGCCTAGACTAAAAATTGATTTGAGGAATTTTCAAGTAATTGTTATGATTAAACTAAAATTAAAACACTTTTTTATACTTTTAATACAAATAATTAAAATGAATTATGGTAACAAAAAATGGAGATGAAACACACAAATAAATTATTATAGTAATCAATCCTCCAACTCAACAACGCAAGCAATCTTCACTTTAATAGATATAGGAGTTAAAATAATGAATTAAGAATTATAATTAATCTTTAATCCAATAACCAATGCCATCTTGAGTTGTCACAAAATATTTTTCAAAAATTCTAAATTACTAACTGCAATTAGAATAGCAAAATTGAATTAATGATGATAACAACTAATGCTTAATTATAACTTTTAAATTCAAAATAACATATGTAAAGCTAGCAAGATATTATATGATCCAAAATTACAAGCTACCTTAGAAAAAAACAAAATATTAACTCTAAAATGAATTTAAATGTCATACAATAACATTATAATTGAAATTAAAGCTTTAATCAATTCAATATTAAGTGCTAAACAATAATGCGGCCACAATAATCTCCAAAGTATAATTAAATTAAATAATAAAAATTATTTCAATAATTAGAAAAACTATTCCAGGACTTAGGAATTGTTAAACAATTATAGGACAGAAAATTAAAATGGCCCAGTTGAGAGTGCCTTATCAAGATCAGTAATGAGATTATCAAAATCCTCTATACCAACAGAAATACGGACGAGATCACTAGTTAAGCCTCTGGCCAAACGATCTTCTTTAGGAATACTTGCATGGGATGTAAACCAGGGCAAGCATATAACAGAGCTTACACCCCCTAACAACAACAATAAAATTGGTAAAAGTTATTTTGATAGAAAGATAAATCTAATAGATTCATAAATCAATCAAAGTCAATATGCTACCAAGAGTCATTTAATCCTACGAGACAACCAAATAAGTAAGAAGCTTAGACCAATTGAAAAAAAGGATAAGCTGAGCCCACATCAATTAGTTGGATAATGAATTGAAGTTTTATAAAGATGAGGTAGATCCAATTAGATTGACATAACTTATTGAAATGGAAGATTAACGCCAATGCCATCAGTTTCATTGTTCCAATTATGCCCTATAATGAGTTGTAACCTCCCCCATAATGAATTGTAACTTATGTAACCCCTCTTAAAGAATATTAAAGGTTTTATCTAGTCCTAGCCAGCATAAAAAGGGACCTCAGATTGTATGGAACAAAGCAAAGAAAGAATAAAGCTTGAGAGCAGTTTCAAGAGTATCAACATGAGGTCTTTGGTTTCTGTACCATTTTTGGTATCGGAGCCTAGTTCCAGAGAGAGGGAATCAATTGAAAACGTCCACGAAGCATAGGTACATAGAAGTACACTAGAGAGGGGCACTGCCAGCCTCGAAATTCATATTTCCAGTTGTTTTTCAGCCAAACAGATATCGTCATCATGCTCTGAGGTCAAAAAATCCTGGACTGGAGTTTTCCTGGTTGGAGAGCCACCACACACGCCATCGCCGGAGTCCACACACCTGTTGGAGGTCAAAGACGCTAATGTCATCCAACATGTGAACCAACATGCCCAGTCATCGACGACTTAGCCCACTTAGAGCCTAACACATGTTACAAGTCGCCATGTCATTGAGCCTAGTCAACTGAACTTTCGCTATTTACATTTGACCCCTAAACTCTTCAATATTTTTATTTTGGCCCCAAATGTTTTCAACTGTGCCCCTTAACTTTCCACAATGACATTTATGCCCTAATGCTTTTCATATTTAGACTTTCACCCCTAAGCTTTCCATAATTACAGAATTGTCCCTAATCTTTTCCAAAATTCCATTTTTCATCCATTAAATTTTCATATTTGTAGCCAAGCCCAAATGTCCTAAATTATCATTTTGCAACTATTCTCCTAGAAAGTACAGTTTCTTCCCTACCCCTTAAGATTGCAGTTTAGGGCACAAATTGCATCCATGGCATAGATCAGTGCACGAGGTGGAGATGAATGAGTTGAAATACAGGATGAAGGAGCTAGAAGGTACTGTAGAGCTACAGTAAGCTTTACTAGAAGTTTGGTAGCAACAGTTTGTCATCCACTGAGAGCTATTGACAGCGAAGACAGAGATTCCACCATAATGACATCAAGTTGAGTATCCCCGATTTTGAAGGAAAGTTTCAACCATATGAGTTTGTAGATTGGCTTCACACTATTGAGTGGATATATATTTGAATACAAAAAGATTTTGGACAAGCAAAAGTCAAGATTGTCACCCTTAAATTCAAGAAGAATGCCTTTATATGGTGGGAAAACCTTAAATGGAATCAAGTACGTGAGGTAAAGTCCAAAATCGAGACCTAGAAGAAAATGAGATGCCATCTTACCAAGAAGTTTCTACCAGAACATTACCACCATGATAATTTTATGCAACTATAAAATCTTTGACAGAATTCGTTATCCTTAGAAGAATACACTAGAGAGTTTGAAAGAACTTATGATAAAGTGTGATATTCAAGAGAAAGAGGAACATACAATAGTTTGTAACATCGCATGCTTAAATGCTAACATCAGCCACCCAGTCCAACTTCAACAATATTGGACCTTGGATGATGTGATCTGGTTATCTATCTAGGTTAAGAAGTAAGCTAGCTAACAAGACCAACATCAACTGAGCATTACACGCAAGCCATATACAACCAAGGATTCTAGCTCCAAGATGATCAAATGCTTCAAATGCCAGGACTCGGCCACATTGCTATAGATTGTTCCAATTGGAGGGTTGTCACCATTATGGAAGCGCCTGAAGATGGTGAAGAGGAGACCTAGTTTTTGAAGCCAAGCCAGTATATGATAAGAAGATTACACCTATAGGTCAGGGTGAGGCTTTGGTGATTAGGTGAAGCCCGCATGCAGCTATAGTTAAGAAAGAGCCTTGGTTACGACACAACATTTTTCACACTCGTTACACTACCCAAGGTAAAGTTTGTAATGTCATTACTGATAGTAAGAGCTGTGAAACTGTTTGACTACATGATGCAAAAATTGAAGCTGCCAACGCATGATCATCCGCATCCTTACAAGCTTCATTAGCTTAACACTGGAAATGAGGTAAACATCTTTAAGCAATGTTTTGTTACTTTCTCTATTGGGAACAGGTATTGTGATGAAGTCTTGTGTGATATTGTTCCTGTGGATGCATACCACCTTCTTTTGGGGAGGCCATGGCAATATGATCGATATGCTTAGTATGATGGACATGCAAACACATACTCCTTCATCAAAGATGGTGTCAAGATCAAGTTAGTGCCCCTACCACATAATTAGTTTAGCAAAGCCTCTAGGAAAGCTAAACCACTGGTGACCTTGATGATGAAGGAGGAACTCAAGGTGGTGAAATCTAAAGCAGAGATTATGAGTTTCAACCAAGCAATTGGGAAGTGTTCGTTTGAAATTGTTCATGGCACTCGATCCTTTAGTCCTTCAAACTTGACATTTTCACTTGATAAGCAACATTATAGTTATAATGCAGATCAAAGGGTCCAAAAAGAAGTTGCATGAACATGTTCGTGAAAGAAGCCAGAAGTAGAATTCCATACTTAAGACACAACGAGGTAAGCACCAGAAACAACAAATCTTTAATGTAGGAGACTTAGTTTTGCTCTATCTGAGAAAAGAGCATTTCCCTAAACAACCATATACCAAGTTTCTCCTCGAGCTGCTGGTCCGTTCAAGATTGTGCAAAAGATCAACAATATTGCTTATAAGGTTGAACTACCAAGTGCCTATGACGTCTCTGCCACTTTCAATGTTGCTGACTTGTAACCCTATCTTGATGATGATGTCGAATTTGACTCGAGGACAAGTTCTATCTAACCCAGGGAGGATGAAATGAAAGATTAACACCAATGCCATCAGTTTCATTGTCCTTAATTATGCCCCATAATGAGCTATAACCTCCCCCATAATGAATTGTAACTTGTGTAACCCCTCTTAAAGAATATTAAAGTCTTTGTCTGGTCCTAGCTAGTATAACAAGGGACCTTGGATTGTATGGAACGAAGCAAAGAAAGAATAGAGCTTGGGAGCAGTTTCAAGCGCCTCAGTGTGAGCTCTTTATTTTTTATAGAAAGAGAGAAATATAATACTTATCTAAATCAATAAACAATATTCACAATGTTCAGCATCTTGGAGGAAAGCATTCACCAACTTGAACATGTATGTATCATTTATTCCCTAATCTGGTGCATAATATAAAAAATATTTAAATAATTTGAGTAGATTAAGGAAAGGAAATAACTTAGTTAATGTAACACATGTGATTTGGTCTCCATAAAATACAAGTGTAACATTATATATTATAATATTTTATAAGTTAGGTGGATTAGTATCAAATCAATAATGATCAACGACTAGAATATGGTTAGAGAGCAAAACATAAAGAACTCCAACATGCTTATTTACAGCTAAATTTATCAATAGCAACAAGATTGATCTCTATCATCTTACCATTTTTGTTAAGAATGGTAGGTAGCTCCTAGATTACGGAAATATACATAATCGATGACAATTTACATGACAATGTATATTCCCAGAATTACTTACCGAAACTAACAGTCATGCTAAAGAATTTGGTCTTTTCAACTCTATGCTTTGAGAACGGTAGCGAGCCTGTTGTAAAACTAAGCACAGATCCTGCCCCTTTTGACTATGAAACAACAAAGCGATGGATAGATGTATAAATTAAATTTAGTCATAGGCATATATCAACAAAAAATAATATAATATTCTCACCCAAAAAAATATAATATAATATTGAATTTCAACGGGGTAAATCATACCTGAGAGAAGTGTAGGTCATGTCCAGGATGATTAGGAAGACCAGGATAGTTTATTTTCTTGCCTCTTGGATGGGCGACAAGAAACTCGGCAATCTTTTGTGCATTCTCCTACAAAATATATAATATTGTCTGTTATTATTTCTTCTTTTTATAAAAATAAATAAACTTTTAAGGAGTTATATTGCTAATGAAGAAACTTTAAAATGAAAGCTAATCAATTGTACAGATAAACTATCTAATTTTGAAAATAACAATCCTTCGATACATCATTCAAAAAAGCATTAGTCTATACAAACCACATTGTCCAATTATATAGAAATCCAATTGGAACCTAAAAAATATCTAACATGGGCCAAGACTCACAGGATGTCCAAGGAACTGAATGAATAAAAATGCAAAAGAAAATCATTAAAGGCTCATGAACAAACAAAAACTAAACCGTTCAAAATATTTCCAATTCTCTCCAAAAGTTTCATTTATCTTAATGTGCAAGCCATGCTGCCTTCAGTCCTCAATGTAAAATCTAGATTACTAATTTGAAGAGAATAAGGAAATTAAATAAATTGTTTCAAATTAAGTATTTATATATTTATCGTTTTTCTTCAAACTAATTATACACATAAGTATTTCAGAGAAATCAAGTAAGATATATTATAATTTAGTAATTTATTTTCTTCGATCTCCCCAAATTAGTCAACTATCTTATATTAAAGAGTGAGGTATATATTATATATTTTTTTGCAAGTGGCTATGTAAAATAATTCAATAACTTAGAAAGAATGTTGGCTGAGGCACCTGTTTCCTCTCAACTCGAAGGGCCAATGTTTGGATTCCTTCTAAACAGAGCCAACAGTCGTGAGGAGCTAAGCCACAACCCGCTGCAGTTTTGAAAAACTGTAGTTCTTCATCCAACCTTGACATGATGATGATCAGAGGCAAAGAAAAAAAATGCATTATTAATTGAAAAAAGTATATTGAACATATAGATGATTAGAAATAGATTAGAAAACAGTTGACAACGTAATAACAATTTACACTAACAGATGAAGATTGAGTTTAGAGGTCTTTATTGTTCCAAACTTTTGGTGCACTTTGTAATGCTCCACCTTTCATTCTTGTTGTCTCTTGTTTAATTAGCATATTAGATAAAACGAAAGACACTTTGGTATCTTACAATCATAAAAATATGCATTTCATGACTTCACAATATAATAAATAAGCACAGTTCAATACACAAGACTCCCACCCGGTGAAGACTCCCACCCGGTGATGTTTAGGGAAAGATTGATGTATGTAGCCTTATCTCAATAAGCAAAGAGGTTGTTTTCAGGATTAATTACCCCAACCCTTGAAACAATGATTTTGACAAATAAGCAGCTATTTTAGAATAATGTAAGAAAGAGCTACAAGAGTATTATTTCATTCATAATAATACTAAGGATCACAAACAAATGATATGTTATGCATCACATATGCCCGTTGTATAATTAATACTCCCTTTTGATCTTTTCATAAGCAACAATTACTAAAATCATACAAAATGAATTGACAGGTATCATTTTTTTTTCCAAACATAGCCTTATTTATGAAAATGATGAATGAGAGAGAGAATGGGTGGGAGTGGGACACACATGAGAAGGAAAGAGTCAGGGCAGAAGATGAGAAAAACACGCAATTAATAGGGGTAAAAATGAAAAATGTGTAGAAAATTTTTAGACAAAAGAATTTATTGCTTTTATATATATAATCAAGCACACGCAACAACAATGTCTATAAATAGGACCAGAGGATATACTATACCAACAATAACAATAAAACTTTATCCAATTAGGTGGATTTGACTGCATGGATTTCTTGACTCCATTTACACTTTATCGCCCTGTTCATATATAATTAAATGAATTGACTAACATGGCTCAAAAACAAAAATAATTTGTCACCAAAAAAATGGCTCACAAACAAATCGATATCATGTAATATCTTATGTTTTGAAACACAGGATAAAAGCTGAAACCTTTCATCTTTCACAACAAGGACACCGGCCATGACATTGCTATGTCCAGCAATATTTTTGGCGGCTGAATGCACAACAATATCTGAAAAAATAAAAGAAAAAACATTAGTTCTTTGTATAATTTTTTAGTCCTCAAATTTATATAAATTTTGATTTTAGTCCCTTAAGTTTCAAATAGATTGTTTTAGTCCTATAGTTTCAAAAGAACTTGAATATTAAATAGCATTAATTATCACAGTAAAGTATTGGGATCAACACCAAGAGTTGTTAAAAGTATGGGAACTAAAACTAAAATATTTTTGTCCCTATATTTTTTTACCATTTCTGGTTTTAATCCCTATATTTTTAATTTATTTTAGTGTTGACCCTTATACTTAACGAAGTCAAACATCCAAATTCTTATGGAATTATATGGACTAAAACTATATGTTTAAATTTAAAGGATTAAAACTAAAATTCATGCGAATTTGGAAATAAGAATTATATTAACCCGTAATTATCACTTCATAGAAATTTACTTCAGCTATTTTTTCACATGTAAGGTGTTCTAATCAAATTCCTATATATTGTCAATGGAATTTAAGCAAAATTTATCTTGCATTTAAAAAAAATTGAAATGGTTAATTATATGAATACCTGCTCCAAGTTCCAGTGGCTGACTTAACACAGGACTCATTATACTGTTGTCCACTGTAACATACCTTAACTTAATCCTTAGCTTCATTATACATCGATTTGAAATCAATGGGAAGCCTCAAAGTGATTAAAAAGCCCAAATAGTTTACTTTGGAAACTTTCAAGTTTTTGAAAGTTACTATTCATTGCATTTTGGACTAATTTTGAAAATTCATAACTAATTCTAGAAAAATCGAAATTGAGTGCTTCCAATTTCTATTTGAAGCTTGTAAGTTCCTTTATAAGGAAAAAAATACTCATTAGTCATTTGACTTCCCAAATGATACAGTTTAATTCGTGAAAAAGCACTGTTCATTTGGTCATTTTTCTATTTTCCCAGGTTTTTCAGTGATTTTCTTCAAACTTTGGAACTTAATAATTTTATATAAAAAAACTCCAAATTTAGTGTTCTTTAGCTTGTTTTAAACCTTGAAATGTGAAATATTTTTCTATAAAATTTCATCTCATTTGGAGTTCACTTGCTCTATTTTTCGACAGGCCAAAGTTAGGGGTTTGGTTACTTAACTTCAACATTTAACCAAACTTTTCAATTCCAAACTTTACCATTTGAAACCCTAATTTCTAATCCTTTCTTAACCATGTTTAATCATGTAATTCGGGATAATTATCCATCCCATATTAGCCAAACATTCATAGGTTTACATCACATATTACATGCCATACATAATTTCCAACATGCTCATATAACTACAACATAGTTCCATGATCAAAATCATGACAAATTCCTTGCTTCATGCATCATTCTCCTTACCCTTTGATGAACTTGTACCTAGAAATGGTTAGTGGGGGAGGGTAAGATTTCATGGAAATCCCAATAGCAAAGCTTACCAACATACATGAAAAATTGGCATGACATGCTTTGGGTTCATAAAGAATGTGTAACAATGGCAAAATGTGTATCAAGAACATATCAATGCATATAGCCATAGCATAATGTCACTCATAAACAAATTCAACAATGTCATAAGTATAAATAAGTCATGCACAACATTTATATCATTTCACAATCATTTTAGATAAAGTTAGAAAACTTTGCTACCTTTAATCCTTAACTTTGCTCTTGAGTTTGTAACCTCTCTTGATCACTTTAAAATCACCCTCTTGAATTTAACCCTTGCCTACAAAATGGACAACATAATGGCCATCAAACATAAGCCATTATCAAAGCAAAAACCACTTTACAACTTCATTAACTTCCCATGAACTTCCTTAACTCCCTATAGCATTTTAACTTGCCTTAATGGTTTATAATGCTTCCCAAAACTTGGGCTCACTTATACCCTACACAAAAACTCATTTTAAAGCCATTGGAAGCATTAAAATCATCAAAACAACACTCATTTGTCCACTTTCCAGATTTGCACGAAAATTCCCAAGTGAAAGGAAAGTGATTCTTTTTCAAGTTTCCATGGTATCTATCATCATTTTCTTGTTTCTAAACTTATTCCAATGGATAATATGACTTAAATTCAACTCTCCCTCTTTCCATAAAAAATTTGGCAGCATTTCCCTCAGGGTTTTGCAATCCCAAATTTACGAAGTCAACAACCAACCATCAAACAAGCACAATATATATACCAAACTACTCCTTTCAACACAAGGAGCATTTTGCCTACCATTATTAGCTCTAACTCTTCCTCTTTCTCACTTTCTCTCTCAAGAACACTAATTTGGGATCTTGAGAAATAGGAGTTAAATCAAAATTCAAATTCATGGAGGAGGAAGAAGAAGTTGCAAGGAGCAATTCTATATATAGCTTAAGGTATTAAAGTTACTTACCCTTGATTGCACCCAAGCTTTCTCTCTTCTTTTCCCCTTGCACATGGCGTCTTTCTCTCCTCCTTGGGCAGCTGATGGTGTCGTGTGAAATGGGCTGGAAGTGGAGGGGAATTATCCATTTAATTATTCACTCATAATTGATTTAAGGGCTAAGATCTTATCTTGCAAATTAAATGAAATTCAATGGTTGAGATGGAGCCACATGATGGACACTTGTCCATCTCTTAATAACCCTCAAAAAGCTGTCATTATGGCAGTAAAAATCTGATTTACCACTTGGTTACTTTAACCAAATTGGATCACATTCGGTTACTTTTACCGATTACACTTTTTACCGGTAAACTTAACTTTATTCAGGTAAATCTTTTTCTACTTTTATGGAGATATTTTCTTTCTCATTTAATCTCCATAATTCCATCTTGAATATAACAAAATTATTATCCCCAAAATACCCTTTACTTTTCTCAATTTTTACAGGATTAATTTATCCTGTCCAAATCCCTGAAAACGTACAATCGGAGAGCAAAATTCTTTTAGGGCCTTAAAAAATACTATATTTTTCCACTGATCCTCTAACCCTTTTCCTTTTTCCAAAATTTCCTCTAGATATTTCAAAATTAATTTTTGAAATAATTATATTTCGGGGATTTTCGAGTCTTTTTCGGGTACTTTTCTCAATTTTTGGGAAAATCACCTTAATTGTACACTGGATAATAATTTTATTAAATACTATAAAATTCACTGGATTTTTCATATTTTTCTCTAAATTTTGGAGGGCTCCTGATACCTTAAATAATTATTTTTCCCCTTTTTCACCCTTCAAAATTCTATAAACGGAAATCGAGTCCGAATCTGAAAAATCCGTGATTCACGATTATGCTCCACGAGTCGAGCTCTGTCTATTGGGCATCTGTAAATTTTTTTGTCAACAGTTGACTTTTGACTTTGACCTTGACTTCATCAAATGACCAAAATGCCCTTGCATATCTTTATAATGACCAAAACACCCTTATTTGGTGCTCACTGCATCACATGCTTCGGCCAACCAAATTTTTGGCTGAAGCCAACAAAATTCTGAGGCTTGTTGTTCCACATGCTTCAACCAACAAAAATTTTGACTGAAGCCAACAATGTTTAATATCCTCTTACTTCCTCATTTTCCATACTTTTATCTATGGGCTTTAAATCATCTCATAATTACTGGTCAGCCTTCATTTCAATCTCAGAAAAACATGGATATTACATCCACCAATACACGAGCATCATTTGCATGAGCAATCTCGATATTTTCTGGACATAAATCAACAAAATAAAAAAAAAAAGGAGTCTAACATTAGGTTAAACTATTCAAAATTATATATTTTGAATTCATATTAGTTGAGGTTGGTCCATAAAAGAACTATACAACAGAGGATTGTGCCTTTACTCCCTAACTTCTGCAACAAGACAAACGCTGTATTAGCATCTACCTCAATTAATAGTAGAAGCTACTTTATCCAACATGATCTACGGATTATAAGGTAAGTATATGAAAGTAATTTATCTCTGTATATGTGAACATGCTTTTATAATGTCATCTCAAATATGCTCTTATTGGATAATTCAAGTTTCTTCCAAGTTGCTTATTCCTTGTAATGGCATAGCGCTAATTTTATACTTAACAAATTTAAATGTTGATTGTGTAACTAAATACTGATAAAATATAATTAAATATATCAATTATTTAATAAAATGATTTTTATATTTTAAGTTATTAATATTTTATCTTCATTTAAGGTGTTAAAATTAAAAAAAATAAAAATGCAATTTTAAAGTTCAAATGACTAAAATGAATTTTGATGTAGATTTACATGGCTAATCATATACTTTAACTAAAGGATAAAGTATATGTTTAGTCTTTTAAGTTTATGTTAAGTTTCAATTTAATCGTTTTTTAAAAAAGTATCGTTTTAATCCTTTATTATTAACTTTGTTAATCCTTTTTAACAGAAAATGGTGACTCATCAAATTTAAATTGTGATTCTACTATAAAATACTAATAAAATATAGTTAAATTTCAAAATATAAAAGCAAGTATATTAAATAATCAATATGTAAGTATATTTTAACATTATTTAATTGCAGAACGGTGATTGAATCAACATTGGCTCCGTTTGGATAGCCCGTTGGGAAAACGGACACAGATTCTGAGGTAGTTTATGTGAGAGGAAAAGTGTCTCGATAAGCACACCCATTGGCAAAACGGGTAAAACGAACAGAGCCATTTTTCGTTGAGTAAAACAAACTATGTTAATATGAAAAGACTAAAAGTGCAATTTTTAAATTTAAAAGATTAGACTAAAATGAAACTTAATGTAAACTTAAAGAATTGAATTTATAATTTATAATTTAGCCTTAACTAAAATAAAAACCAAAACATGAACAAATCACTTTGGTGTTTAAGAAAATAAAATAACTTACTCGAATGTCACATATTTGCAGTTGAGGATTGGTGGGATTCTCTAGCCACACCAACTTAGTCCTACGTGAAAAGGCCGCAGCCACTTCCTCTAAATCGGATGTATTTATTCGTCTGTGCATGCAAGCATTACAATAACATTATCATATTCTAGCAATCATTATTGGAAAAAAATTAATTTATAAATACTTATAATTTTACTTTAGTTTTAAATTGGGTTCTATACTTTATTTGTATTACTTCATCCGTTTACATGAAATTTCATTTATATAAATACACGTGTTGAAACGATACGAAATAAAATGAGGTAGATTTCATAAAATCAATCAAATTATATCAATGAAAATTAATAGCTTTTACTCCACATTGAGGGGAGAAAGGGAATTACTAAATAACTTACTCATGAATATACATGTTGAGGAAGGGATTTTTGAGTAATTAAATTCCTTCTCTGAGATCTAATAGTAATTTAATAAAATAACTTGAAAGCTAAAAAAAGGAACTTACCTCATTGAGACTCCCTTGGTTGCAATTACTTTTTTCAATAATGTTTCTGAACCACCATAGAGATAATCTACGGTAATAATTTCATCGCCTGCATTAAATTACATGAGTAAATGAAAATAAAAAGCAATAATTTCTTCATGCATAATAATCTTAATGAAAACTATGAAAATAAACCCTATTTTTTCTTGTTTTAGAAAATTTTTTTAAAAAAATAAAAACCCTATTTAATTGTTTTCTAAAAAATAGTAATATACTTTTAAAAACGTAAAAACTCAAAACAATGCTTACATATTTTATTGTTTTACTTATTTTTTTTTAATTCTTCTTTCTACTTGTGAGTGACCGCACTCCCCACTTTGTCTATCACACTCATATTCCTCATCTTTACATTCTTTACTCTGTTTCTCATGTTCTCTTGATTCTTCAAATTAATTTTAAAAATAATTGTTTCAAACAGGTTTTATTTTTTATTTTGAAATACAAATTTTAAAACGGTTATTCAAAAAAATTATTTTTGGACAAAGTTTCAAAAATAACATTTATTTTTTTATGAAAAGAGCATCTAACGTAACAAATAATTTTTAGGCCTAAAAATGTATATAATGATTCAAAAACGGACATAAAACACACTACATATGTTGATTTTGATTAACATCGTTAAGTCATTGACCTAAAATGCTTAGTTTTTTTCTATATGTAGCCTTTCTAATACCAAATGAAAGAATTTTGATTTCTGGAATCTTCATTAAAAATTGAGCTTTAGATGTTGTTTACACAAAATTCTGACACAATAACAAGTTTTCATTTTATTACCCAAAACTAACCCTTAAAAGAGATGCGGCCTTTCTGACCCTAAAAGGATAAAGTTTGAAAAATAATTTTGATTCTTGAAATCCTCATAAAGAATTGAGTTATAGAAGTTGTTTAATTAAAATTTTGAAACAGTGAAAAATTTTCATTTTTTAATTCTAAACTAATCTTAAAAATATGTGGTCTGGATGAATTTTTAAAAAATGACTTAACGATGTTAATGAAAGTTAACATATGCGGTATTTTATGCCTTTTTTGAATCATTGTATGCATTTTCAAACCCCAAAATTATTTATGGTGTCAATGCTTTTTTCGTAAAAGATAAATGATATTATTGAACATTTACCCTTTATTTTTTTAAAAGATGCTTACAAAATAATAGTATAAAAATACAGATTAAAAAAAGCACAATGCCAAATTATGTGAATTTCATAAACTCATAATAATACCTTATGCCCCTACCCCAAAAATCCCTCTTTTCTTGTACTCATTGAAACTCAAGCCATACTCTCTTCGGATCTAAGTGTATAGCTCAGTTGAATTATTTGTTTTGATTCTAAATTCATGACAAACCTATTTTATGTCTCAAATGTATTTTTTGTACCCGAACTGTCAATATTAAATATGGGGTCTTTTACCGATGAGGAGGGCAGTTTCAATAAAATGGTGGGGTATTTTCAGAGAACTAATGCATATTTTTTTAAAAAAAAAACATAATTTAAATTTTTTTATTTTAATAAATTAGTTATCTAATTCGTATAAATAAAATTAAAAGGAAGCATAAACTACTTTAAAGAGATATGCTTTCATGCTTCACCCACTTTACAAACTGATGATGAGTTAGAAAAATAAAATAAGCTAAGATGAGAAAATGCACCTGTCTCAACAATTTGACAAGCAGCCATTCCACTGCTAAAGCAAAGGGCTCTACTTGCTCTTAGATCTTCCAAGAACCTTACCTACTATATTAAATTAATATTTTGGAACATTCCTGTCATTTTGCACTTCAATAACCTTCTTCAATATTTTCAAGTGTTAAAGGTGTATTCAACACCTTAAGGTATCTTTTTAAATGTATCTAAGAGCTTATTTGACATCACGTTTGGAAACCTAAACTTATGTTTATTCAAATACTCACATTTTTCAAAAAAGTTATTCTGAAGACAAAACTTAGATTTGAAATTTAGGTTTTAGAAAATTTATTTTCTTATTGAATCATACTTTGTCTCCTAATAAATTTTCTATTTTCTTTCTTTTTCTTTCTTCACATTTCCTTTTTGCTACTTATTTTTTGTCTCGTAAAGCGTAAAAGATATTCTCATAATAACTTCCCAAACATAATTACATTTTCGAAACCTAGGTTTTGCCTCGAAATCCTTAAAAGCTATTCTTTTAAAATCTATACATTAAAATGAGGTTTTGCCTCGAACTCCATAAAACTATTCTCCACCAGACTTCCAAACAAGCTCTAACACTCTAAAATAATTTGTAGTGCATCCAACATCCTAAGCATTTTTAGGTGCACCTAATACACTAAAGTATTTTTGTACATCTAGTATCCTGAAGTACTTTTTTTGTGTATCCAACACCCTAAATTATTTTTTAGGTGCATCTATAAGATTAAATAATTTTTCGATGCATCCAACACTAATGCACAAAAAATACTTTAGGATGCGAGACACATTTAAAAAAATACTTTAAGATGTTGAATGTATTACAAAATATTTCAGGGTGTTGGACAAAAAAATAAAAAAAATGATGACTGAAAGTGAAAACATTAAATTAAGGTGATTATTGAAGAAACAAAAGGCATAGTTTAGTACAAAAACATTATTAAAACGAGGGCTAAATATATTTAAGATCAGTGTTAAAAAATTAAAATCAAGTATTAAAAAAGGTGAGTACAGAAAGAGTCAACTCAGAAAAATTATAAAACTAAGGTCCTCATCTTTTCTTTGTGACTTTCAGAATTTGCGGCCTATGATTTTAATTAATTAACCTTAGAAGGTCTTCAAATGTCATTTGCTCCCAAAATCAAGACATTATCAAATCAGGTCAAACCTCTCCAAAGCACCTCGGGAAGGATTTCCACATCTAGTCCAGAAAAAAGGACCAAATTCTGTTGCAGAAACCTGCACAACAAAGAAAAGTATTGAGAATAATTATATAATGGCACAGGGTAAAGGATTAATATAATTTTTAATCCCTCAAATTATATATCCTCATTTTAACTTTGGTTCATCAAGTTTCAAACAATGAGTTTTGATCTCTCAATAGGTAAAATGGTCCTAGTGTTTATTAAATTTGGGGATCAAAATTTTAAACGGAATGAAATTTAAATGACTAAAATCAAGATGAAAGTAAATTTAAGTGACAAAAGATTTTATTAACCACATGAGAGAATTATACTAATTAGTACTAAGAAAAACTAAAGAGGTCAACTTAATGCAAATACAACATTCACCATTTTGAAAGTGGTAGTTTGGTAAATGGGTGTACTTGTTGCTCCATAAGGATCAAGCCCATTATCGAAATTCACTAATAAAGTAGAAATACTGGTCTCGAGGGTCTCTTCTTCTGCAAATAAAGAAGCTAAAACTATTTACATATGGAACCAAAAAATTGAATGCACAGTATCATAACAAATAAAACACAGTAGCATTACCATCCACAAAATCCACTCTAGTTAATTTCTCCCTCTTGGAAGAACAATTTAGTCTAAATCCCTTTGTATGAACCAGAGCACGATATGACTTTTTGAATCCAAAGCTTGTGCTCTTAAACACAACAATGAGAAACGCGTTAACATTACATCATTGTCACAGCATAGCACCGGTTTCAGTGCTCACCGTAATGGTGAGCGCTGAGAGATCATCGCTGCGATGATATCTGTATATCTGCTCAAATAGAATTTTAGCAGTCCAGATTTAAGATGTTCGACCAATAATTTTTAAACAATTCCAACAAGCTGTTGATTAATAAAAAGAATATAAGTTTAAATCTCGGAAAGTGCATTTTGTTGTGAGGAGTTTAACCTTAATACTCCCTATACAAGAAATAATAGTCTCAAGTTCAAAGTGAAACATTAAAATATTTTTTTTATTTTAAGAATTTGCACACGTTAAAATATTTTCCGAAGACAGTCTGCACTTTATCACTGCGGCGAGCGAGCACCGAAATCCATTCCACTGTACTTCTAATCGCTAGAACAAGGATGCATTACTAGTAAAGAGGACTGCAGCTCAGTGAACACTTTTTCAAGAAAAAGGGTACCCTTCTTGCAAATATCATGTGGGTTCCGATATGACCTCGTGGAGAAGAAAAAGTGAAAGAGGAGGGAAAGACTAAATCTGATGCAGCGACGAGAGGAAGATGCCAGAGGAAGGAGGAGGATGTGTGAGAGGGAGAGTTTTACCTTGGGAATTGGTCATGATAAACTCCTCTAATCTATTAGATCTGAACTGTTCATATTTTAATTATCATAACTTTAAATACGGATTTTTATTATAAAAAATAATTTGTTTTAAAAAATCATATCTGAACCCATTAAAATAAAATCTATCTGAATAGTCTCGACCTAATAAGTTGAAGTGGCTCATCACTTTTATGAACACCCTAACTAGTTTTGGTCCCAAGAAGTCACATGGTTGGAAAAAAGGCGAAGACATAAATTTTAAACATAGCAATCTTAAAGCAAATGAATTAAAAACTATTTATAAATGAAAGTATGATCGGGTGTGTAACCAGAATAATTGGTCCTAAAAGTTGGTACGAAGTCTCGACTGACCCAAACAATTAACCTGTTATTCCGAGTTGTTTCTTTAAGCTTCTAATAGAATCCGGTTGGATTGGATCAGACCTGATTACCTAAACTACCAGGTTTTATGCGCCGCCCTAAACAATAGTGCTTTGCATATATAAAGTAGTGTTTAAGACAACAAATGATCGTTAAGTTACCTCAGTGTGGAGATTAACAGGGACTGGAGTAACAAAACAACTGAGAAAGTTAGACGCCAAAGCCATCACGGTGAGTATGAGTGACAAGAAGGAACTAAATTTTACTTTTGCTCTCTTCAAGGCCGTCAAGTCCCGACGTGGTATGAAGCCCCACTTTGATTCAGAATCAAAGCCATACATGTACATATATATACACAGACATACAAACTACTCAAATTTTTCCTCTTCTTGCTTTATCTGATTTATAACCGTGTACTCCCTCGTGTCCTTGTTATGAGTGTCATTTAACTAATTTATATACACCAATAAAAACAATTGGGAATATTAAATTTGTTATATACAAAATAAATAACTTTAATTAATCTATTAAAATTAAGAATTTATAGTTAACTCGTTAAATTCATCTTAAATGAAAATGGTGCCCATATTAAATTAAGGGAAAACCATATTAAAAGTACATATATTTGTTTTCAATTTTGATTTTCGTACCTATATCCATTTTTCTCTTAATTAAATGTCTTAATTTTACTTTCTTTACACAATCAATCATAATAACTTTAATCTGCTAACACAGTTAGCCCATGTACAGTTTAACAAAGCAAAATTAAATGTTTAATTAAGAGGAAAATACACGCAGGCACTAAAATCAAAATTGAGTAAAGCCATAGTTACCTTTAATATGGTTTTCCCTTAAATTAATCGGGAATTTGAAGAAAAGGGAGATATGTAAAGATCCACATTTAAGTATTGATTATGGGGCAAAACTAATAAATGTATATTAATTTTTATCTAATTGACTTGTTCTGGGAACAAATGCATTCTTCTAAAACTGACTTATGTTTTGAATCGGAACAAGAATTAAATTTCAACATCATACTAATTTTTATGCTATTAATATCCTTATCAAACATGAGTATATATAGAAAAATTATGTAATGCTTATTAAAACTATTGAAGGCTCTAATAAAAAGAATAAAATAAACCTTCTAGAAGAACGCCGATGAGAAACAGGAGGGAGTGATTAACATTGAAGAGGAAAGTTAGATGACTGAAGGCCATGGATTCACAAATTTTTTTTTTTTTTTTTGCCGAACATGGATTCACAAATATTACTCACCAGAAAAACTGCAAACTGCTTCTATTGTGACAGCTGGGTCAATTAAACTTACGTTTTGGTATTTATCATTAACATTATTGGGATGTTGAGATAAAAAGGGGGAAAAAAACAAGAAATTAACATTACTGATGGAAGATAGAAGTGCACGCTTTGAATATGCATTAATGACGCTCTTGGACCTTATCTTCTGATCAGCCCCACGCCAACGAACTGTCATGCTTTAGGATCAAAAGCTTTCCAACTGAGAAAGCCAATGATACGGAATTGGTTTACATAAAGTAGTAAGTTTAAATCTATTGTCGATATAAAAATATATAACTGACAATATCTAAATGTATCTGTAACCAAGGTTTTCCTTTCTGCAACTTTCTTCATTATTTTTTCTCCATCCATGAAGGAGCTACGGGAGAAGAAGAGAGTGAGAGTGTTAGCCGAAGAGGGGAGGGGAGGCTATTTTGCATGGGTTGTGTCCTCCTCGCAGGCACAACCCTTTGCCACGTGCCACGTTGATTGCCAACTCTGCATTCTTTAGTCATTATTTCTCACTTAACGGTCAACGTTAGCCAACTATTAAAGAATGACAATATTGTGCTTGTTTGTCAATCACATTTGGAATCATGTTTGTGTAAATTAAAACAAAACGCTTCTCACATATTTACCTCGATTTGTGTAAAATCATTCTCCCAACACATTTTCAAACACACACATTATTACATTTTTAAACTTTCAATGTAACATTGCTCTTCAGAAAAGGCAAAAATTGCACGTCTAGAAAAACTTTAAAGGTCAAATACACATTAACCCTATTTTATAACCCTTTGGTATGCTTTTTGAATTATATTATCAGGTATCTAAGTACTCAATTAATCCGAATTGAGGCTTTGCAATTAAGATATCTCAACGTAATAGTTTTTTTTTAAAACAAGGTGGGGTTCAAAATCAATTCTTATACCTTATAATCTGATTGATCCACCATTGGACTAAATATTCTTAGATCATATAATCTAATTGATTCGTGGGAGGACTAAATATTCTTGGAGTTGATTTGGAGGGGTATTAATACTAAAGCATAGTCACACATAAGTCACTTAGAAACAAAGTATAGAAAATTGGATCAGTGACTGAATCAGACAAGGTAGTGGGTTAAGGTTTAGTAGGTCAGACCAAAGTCATACTGGGATCAAACCAGTGAAGAATTAATAATTCATAACCCACAAGATTGCAAGTTCAAATGTAAGGATTTTGTTTATAGGCAAATGCTTCTGCAAACATTTTACTTGAGTCCGTAAGTATACCTAACCCTACCAAATCTTTGGAACACATTTCACTTGAACTTTTGTTGTAACCAACAAAATAATTCAAAGGGACCGGTCCTTCCCCAACTATTTTTCTTTAGTTTTTTGTTTGTTTCCTGAGTTTTTGTTTCCTTTCATGAGAAGATATTTTTGAATCTTTGTGGTTCAAAATGTTTAGCTGTACTCTCTTCTTAAATGTGAGGGGAAAATTATTACTAGAAAATCACATATTAGCGAGAAAAATTAGTGGCGACTTTAATATCCCTCTCTAAATAGTCCAATTAGCGAGGAATTTAGCGAGGACTATTAAATTCCTCTCTAATTTCTAAATTAGCGAGGAAAATTAGCTACGACTTAAATATTCTTCTATAAATTTTCTAATTAGCGAGGACTATAAAATTCCTCTCTAATTTTTTAAATTAGCGAGGAAAATTAGCGATAACTGAAATATTCCTCTCTAAATTTCCCAATTAGAGAGGACTATAAAATTCCTCTTAGCGAGAAAAATTAGCTATGACTTGTATATTTCTCTCTAAATTTTGCGATTAGTAAGAAATATTAAATTCCTCTCTATTAGCAAGGAAAATTAACGATACCAAATCTCGCTTAAAACATGCTTCTCTCTAATTTCTCTCAAAAAATTAAAAGAATTGGTATTTCTTTTTTATAAGAAAGTTTAGGTTAATTGGGTTTTTCATACCCATATCAACCTATACTATAAAAAATCTTCCATCAAATTACTGTTCATAAGAAAAGCAATTCAAATTTCAAAAGCGCACCATAACTTTTCATTCACATAGCTCCTCTCTCTCACGATTTGGCTCATTGCCCTAGCAGCTCACGCGTTACGAGGGGAATCCTGCTGCTGGCCTTAGGTCATGTCCGAGCTTCTGCTTTTCTCTTTCTTCCTCGGTCTCTCTTCTCCCTCAGATCTCAACCTCTCTTACTCACTCAGCTCTCACTCTCTCTTCGTGCTCTCAGCGCTCACCGTCCCTTGTCTTCTTCTCTCGCCGTCATCGATATTGATTCGTCACCGTTCCTTGTCCTAAACCTTAAACTTCTACCAAAAGAACCCTAAACCCCTCGATTTGGTGATCATCTTCCTAGCAACCTGAAGCTTGAGCTCTGAAGAACGTCTCTCATCAAGTTTGTAGCAGGTAAGTTGCGATTTATGGTTTCCTCTTCATTTGTTTCTATTCGAACAAGAGTTTATTTATCTTCATCTTCTTCATCTCTCGACGACCCTCATATAATCGACAATCAGAGATGAAGCTTGATATCCGACAGCTGAAGGTCTCTCGGAGATCCTCTTATTATCGTGTTTGGCTTCAATTTGTGGCTTCCCATTAGTCTCTGGGTCTCTGAAAAATCAGAACTTTGATTCGAGATATGAGCTGAATCAAGAATTGCTTCCTCTAACTTTAAAGATGCTGTTGTATTTGTCATTGTTTATCACTGAAATTTTGACCTTTAATGTCATTTAACCAATTACCAAGGTTGTTTATCTGCAAACCTGGACTTTTCGGAATTTTTGGATTTACAAAAGCTGTACCATACCAAATTCCATAACTTTGATTGGGCCGGTTTTTCTGGGTAGTTTTAAAGTTTTTGGTTATTTAATACAAGGTAGTTTTAGAGTTCTTTCACAATTTTGGGGTTCTCCATATCCTTTCTCAATGCCTAAGCGAGAATTCCCCATTCTTCTTAGTAAATCTCTCAAGTTTTCTCATTCATCTGTACTCATTTTTTGCCATTGCAATGTGGTTATAATAAACTCAGTGAATCCAATGCAGTCATAACTTAGTGTTTCTGATGATTAACAGGGGAATGGTTTGATAGGGATGCGATGGGTCTCTTAAAGATGACACAATATACAGGGGCACCTCCAAATGTATCTATTGCATACACTATCAATGGTCAACTCGGTGATCTCTACAGATGCTCCTGCCAAGGTTTTTGATTATTTATCAAATCACAACTACAAAGTATATTAACTTAGTGTTTCTTATTTGCTTATTATGCTGCCATATAGTTTTCTGTTAGAATTTTATCATAATGTCTGACAATGTGGTGTTTTGCTGGCAAATATGGCCCCATATTGAAAAATTGGACGTAGAGGTGTTGACAGAAGATGCCCATCCTCTTTTTCAAGAGGCCGTCTATTCTGATCTTCGAAGACCAACTAATGAGGCTTGATCTATTTTCCATTTCCCTGTCTTTATTTCATTTTAAAAAAAAAGAATCCATTTGGTTGATGAATTAGAATCCTCATTTTAGTGATAGAAATGCATAAATATGTATGCTGTTGTAATATAAAAGACTGATATTTCTTGGAAGATAAGAATTGGTGTAGTTCAATACTGAATGAGACATGATGATTGAGGCTCAACATTTTTTTCCTACCATGGACTCACCCTTATGCTAGATTTTTTGGTTTGGTTTTTGTCTTTGTGATGCGATTCTATACATCAGTACCTCAAAGAGGACCCTAGCTGAAGGGGCATAGTATGTAACCCCGTTGACGAGTTTCCAAGACTTGTGCGTCCTTCAGCCAATGTTAGTGGAAAGTTCTTCTTTGTTTAATTGTTCACTCTTTTGTTTCTGCAGTGAAGTTTTAATTTTTGTGATGCTAAAAGGCTGATTTCGAATATGTATATTTGGTCTTTCTCAAAATGGCGTTTGACTGAGTATTGTATGATCTACCTACATTAATCATTTAGATTTTAGACAGACAGTGGATAATTGTGAAGCATTTTTCTGTTGTGCGATTTGTACTAATGCAATTTAGCAGTTCGAACACTGGAAAACTTGAAACTTAGGTACTGAATGCTGAATGTTTAATGCAACTTTGGGTACATGCTTTCTACACTTTCTCGCAATTGTGTCATAATTAGTTGGTTTTTCTTTAACATTTGTTTTTTTTTGAATTATTGTAAAGTGATGCTTTTGTAGTTAATGTACATTTCTTAACAAATTAGTTAATTTTTGTAGTTGATGTTGGGTGTAATTTATTTATATAGCAAGGTGGAGAGATGGCAAAGTTCATGGATGTGGACCTTTATTTCAAATTAACTACGGTGGCTCAAATTAACTACGATGAGCATAAGTTGATCATCCTACTTAAAGACTACAATCTATTGCTTCTTACATCATTCTAATAGGTCCAGTTTTGTTGTTAGCAAAGCACATGATTCTTTGTAACGTCATAAGCCACAGAAATGACAGATACGGCTTGGTATCTGTGGCACTTCTGGCTTATATATAGCATTTTCCATTTAAATTTCCAGAAATGATTAAACTATTTATTGATTACAATTTATTCTTGATTTACTGACTGTGACAGGTACAGTTACTCAGATGTTTGGGGTCGGTGTTAGTGAAGATGCTTGTGACTTATGGTTGTGCCGCAGTTTCACTTACTTAGTGGTCCACATTTTTCATGTGGCTTGTATTCTAGCCCTGTTCTGTTGCATTGTCTCTTCTAATGTCTTCCTTTTAAAATAATTGTAAACCATATTACACAGTCTTTAGAGTTCTCCAATTAAGAGTAGAAGTTGAAAGGAGATTCGGGCAATATGAACATATAGTGCAAAACTCTGGTATTTTTCAAGCACACAATTTCATTAATGCAACAAGTTATCATACTTACGCTAAAATTGTTAAATTTAGCGACGACCATGTTTTGTTCCATAATTATCATTTAGCGACGAAAAATGTTATTTAGCGATGAAATTAGTGCTGGAAAACTCTATTTAGCGACGGAAAACGCTATTTAGCGACGACAAATGTCATTTAGCGACGGAATTAGCAATGGAAAACACTAAATCTGATTTTAGCGATGGATTTAACGATGGAATTTTTTCCATACTTATCATTTAGCGACAGAATTTTTCCGTCACTAATTTAGCGATGAATTTAGCGATGGAATTCCGTCACTAATTAGTGAGGGAAACTGTCCGTCACTAATTCCGTCACTAAATTAGTGATGGAATTAGCGACGGAAATTTCCATCGCTAAATTAGTAATAGATTTAGCGACGGAAAATTCTGTCGCTAATCACCAAGGGAAAACGTCCGTCGCTAATTCCGTCACTAAATTTAGCCACCCTCGTTTTAGTGACGGATTGTAGTGAATTTTTTTTTACCGTTCTAATCTTATGCTACCTTCGAATTTCGATCCAATTTAATTTTTTGAAACATATATTATGAAATACATGTATATATCATTAGATTATATATTTATTTATAAATCAAGTAAATTAGTTCAGAGAAAACTGATAAATATTTATGTTAACTAACTTCTTTAATACTTCCAGAAAATATCAACTGACTCTTATATTAAGAATCGAACATGATAAATATTTTAAACGTTCACCTCCTTTTTTTGCTTCCGTTAATTACATATCATATCACATTATTAGTCCCTCTCATGCCTTTTTTTCTTACTTATTTTCAATCTCTCATTCACTTCCAAGGGAATTTATGAAAAATAAAATATACTGTTACATATTTATTATTTTAGGAAAATGATGAATTCAGTACTTCAAAAGTAATGAATCCTAGAATGGTTATTCAAAATTCAAAAAACCCAGAGTGATGATAGTTTCTCATGCATCTTTAAACAAATTTAAAGGAAATGACCTGGATGCTCCTGTAACTCATAAATGCCACACTTTACGAAGCCTGCTTTGGTGGGAAAGTCAAGGAAAACATGAGCCTTGAGAAAGGGAGAATATGTAGCCTTTCTAAATCGCATACCACAGGTATGATTTAGAAAGTTAACTTTATAAACCGTACCTATGAAGTATGGTTTAGAAAGTTCATCTGAGGTACATTTGAATGAGACATAGGCCTCATTCGAATGAGAAAGTGCAAATCTGTATCTTCATCTCAGGAGCCCATTCGGATACGCTAAAGATGAGGCCTCCATTCGAATGAGACATAGTGATTATTCAAATGACCAGATGCAAAATTTGTACCTTGAAGATGACGTACTCATTCAAATGATGTAGGGCTCATTAAAATGAAAAAGTGGATATTTGTATCTTTAAGAAGTAAAATAGTTAACTTTTCTAAACCGCACATAAGTATAGCTTAGAAATTTAACTTTGTAAATCGTACTTGTGGTATGCGGTTTAGAAAGTTAACTTTCTAAACCATTTGTATTATCACATGCGGTCTAAAAAGTTTGTTTGAAAAAAATTATTTCCTTTTTTGCTCAACCCCCTTTTATATTCACACGTGCAATTTATATAAGTACATTTTTATTGACACGTGCAATTTATATAAGTACATTTTTATTGACACGTGAAATTTAGCCAAGTGTAACTTATAAAGGAAAAACTTGAATATCTGCTTTGGCGGGAAGAGTCGAGGAAAACACGAGGAAGAAGTAGTGTGCATGCATGGGAGGAAACTGAGGCATGGAATTTTTGATTCATTATTAATTGCAATATACCAATATCGTCGTTATTAATTCACTTGTTTCAATCTTTTTTATCTTTAAATCATTAACAACAATTGTTAAATAGTTTAGGCAATTAGCAATATGCACATTTGTGTCATTAAAAACAATTCTAATGTACATTACTGCATAGGACAAAGCACAATTGTTAATTAGAAATATGCATATTTAACAAACAATTGCTATATATATATATATATACACTACTCCAATCTTTCCTTCTCCTCTAAGTTCCCTCTTCCTTTTCTTTACCAATTACATTGATAACTTGGTTAAAGATAAGGTCAATTGCCATTGGAGAAGATGGTGTCAAATTATGAGAGGTAGATGCATGACATGAAGATATAGGTGGAGAAGGTAGTTTGGTAGGAATGTCATGGGTGAAGGGATGAGGCACATCACCAATAGAAGGGGGTGAGCCAGGCTTAGATATCGGTTGTGCAAGCTAAGAAGTAAGTGATAGTTGAGGGTAGGCCTGAGGTATGTGTAGAAAAGCTTCTTTAAATGCTTGTAGTCTGTCGGATATTTCTTGTGTCTTCTCAGTTTGTGTCCTCAGTAGCTTTATCATTGTTGTATTCCCCACATCAATGAGCTTGAAAAGTCCATCCATCTAACGAGTGTGATGTTCCATCATATAAAATGGCGCCCAATGCTTCTCTGACAGCATTGTTAATAGTTTGCTCGAGTAAATATGGAGGACCTGGAGTGGCACCTCTTGTTGACTGGACTTCATCCATTGGCTCTAGCATACTCCTTTTCCTCTGAACCTTCACTTCTCCTTCCCCAACTACTGTGAAAACTATCGACCCATCTTTGATAGATGAGTTCTATCAAATCTGGGAATGCTAACAATCTCATCTGAGGGATCCAAATACCAGATTTTGTTACTTTTCAAAAATAAAGACACTAGGTATGGGAATGGGAGACAACTTAAACCAATGGCATTCTATATCCATAGATTCAGTTCCTTCATAATTATCACCCCCTAGATTCCTTGTATCCTTAGCCATTAATGATGTAAATAGACCATAATCTATTCAGGAGAAACTTGTGAAGTTATTCCCTTTTCTTACTATACATCTTGTGTAAATGTTCCACAGGATCCTCTTTTCCTCAAACATGAAGCTAGGCTTGAAATGTAACCCTTTCAGATCACCCTCAGGGTTTAAGACATCCAATGCTTTCATGTCAGACCTTTCCACAAAACCATCTGCAGCAGGGTCCCTATTCTAAGCCAATGATTAATTTCTTTAGCTGACAGTTCAAATCATTTCCCCTAACCATGGTCTCTATCCTATGCTCAACAGCTTCACCTCATTATCCACTATTTATACAGGCTTTAGATTGTAGTAGAAGATTCTTACTACATTAGGACTATATGATAGGTGATTCCCAATCCAGAGTTCCTATTGCTTGTGAAACTCGTATAGGTCCAATTTTAATTCACTTTTCAAATGTTGTAAATCAACGTAGATAGTAGGGGAAATTTTTCTTTTACCAAAGTACACATTATATCATGCTTTTTCATTCGGTTGTAGAGCAACAGCCACATACCCTTATGGAAGATGGAAGTCTTATTTTATTGCATATGCTCATATTGAACCTTCGGTTTGCGTTACTCCAGTGGATGCATATTATTTGTGTTCTTCTTATGCTTTCTTCCTCACTCCACTAAATTGTGTTCTTCATTTAGAAAGAAGTTTGACAGCAGCAACTCCCTTCTGAGGCATTCTCTTTCTTGCCTCTCCTTTAGTGACCTTTAGAGTTTCATGCACAAGCATCTCCGCTGCTTTCTCCTCTTCTGCACCATCATCTGAAGAGTGTTGTGGAGAAGCGACTACAACATTCTTCCCCATCCCTTTAGGTTCTTCCTTCTTCTTCGGTGGGGCTGGTATATCATGGATTTTCAACAACTTTAGTGGGGGTGGTCTATCATGGATTTTCAAAGGCTTATTCTTATCAGAATATCTGGTCTTCTTGCATGGAGGTTTAGAAGTTGAAGGTTGTTCAACCATTTTCACAAGGACCATCAACTAAACACAGATTAAGCGGATAGAAGGTGTGATAACAACGGTTTCTAAGGTTTGTAGTGAAGTAACCGATGAGATTAAGTGCAGGAAGTGTAAACAGGTGATGTTATGATAGGATATACAACAGAGTTAGCCGTTGGGAAGGTTTACAAGTCTTGTTAGGACTCATTCAAATGTACTTCTATCTTTTTAGTTCCAAGTTTGCACTTTACTTTGGGCCTTCGCTTTTAGACCGTTACTTTTAAGGTACAGTTTATAATGTTAACTTTCTAAACCAAGTTAATTATGTGGGTCTAGAAAGTCTCATTTCTCACATTTGAATGAGACCTATATCTCATTTGAATGGAACAGAGTTAGCCATTTGGAAGGTTCAGAAGTCTTATCAGGGCTCATTCGAGTGTACTTCTGTCTTTTCAGTTTCAAATTTGCACTTTAATATAGGCTATCGCTGTTAAACCGTTTCTTTTACTGTACAATTTAGAACGTTAACTTTATAAGCCGCATTTATTATGTGCATTTTAGAAAGTCTCATCTCTCATTCAAATAAGTCATAAGTCTTATTTGAATGATGACCTCATCTTCAACGTCTACAAATGACCTCTGGAGATGAAGATACAACTTTGCACTATCTCATTCGAATGACTCCTAAGTCTCATTTGAATGAAGGCCTTATCTTCAGCATGTCCAAATAACCTCTGGAGATGAAGATACAACTTTGCACTATCTCATTCGAATAAGTCCTAGGTCTCATTCGAATGATGCCTCATCTTAATGCCTCGAAGATTCAAGTTTAAACCTTCACATTCGAATGAAGGGTAAGTCTTGTTCGAATTCTTGCCCCATCTTGAGGGGCTAAAGTTGAACTTTCTAAACCATACTTCAATGAAACGGTTTAGGATGTCAACCTTCTAAACCCTTTTTATTTTGTGCTTTAGAAAATCTTAATTCTCACGTTCAAATTGAGGCCTCATCTTCAGTGTGTTCAAATGACTTCTGGATATGAAGATATAAATTTGCACTGTCTCATTTGAATGAGCCTCATCTTTAGGCCTCAAAGATTTAAGTTTAAACCATAACTTTCGAACGAAGGATAAGTCTCATTTGAATGCTTGCCCCATCTTGAGGGGCTAAAGTTGAAATTTTTAAATCGTACTTCAATAGTACAATTTAGAATGTTAACCTTCTAAACCATTTTTATTTTGTCCGATTTAGAAAATCTCAATTCTACATTCAAATGCGTCATAAGACTCATTCGAATGGATGCTTTATCTTTAGCATGTTCAAATGACATCTGGAGATGAAGATACAAGTTTGCACTATCTCATTCAAATGAGTCATAATTCTTATTCGAATGGAGGCCTCATATTCAGCGTGTTCGAATCACCTCTTGAGATGAAGATACAACTTTGCACCATATCATTCAAATGAGCCCTATATCTCATTCGAATGACGCCTCAATTCAATCATCAAAGATACAAGTTTGCGCCTTCTCATTCGAATGAAACCCTATAAATTCAACAATCCTAGGTAATGAAACAATGAAACAGTGGTAGAAACAATCAAATTTTCACCTTGTTTGTCATATTACATTGACCCCTTGAGGGTTCAACAATTTATTCTCTCCCAATTTCATGATATTTAAACAGCAATAAAAAAGAAAGGAAACATAATCTTCTAACAAATCTATCAAGCATAAACCTATTTTTACCATTAGAGTTGGCAGAACACGAGCATCACATAATGTCTACTGAAATTGTTACGGCTTTCTATAGTAATCAGATAAGCAAAGAAAGTTGCATTGTGCCATTTGAATCAGTATTGTATCTCATTCGAATGATGCCTCATCTCCAGGCCTAGAAGATACAAGTTTGCACCTTCTCATTCAAATGAAGTTTAAGTCTCATTCGAATACTTGCCCTATCTTAAAGGGCTAAAGATGAACTTTCTGATTGGAACTTGCACGATAAGGTTTAGAATGTTAGCTTTCTGAACAATTTTTCTTATGTAAGGTTTAGAAAATTATCTTTCTAAACCATGCTTATTAATGTCAGTTTAGAAATTTAACTTTGTAAACCGTATTTAATATGTGCGATCTAGAAAGTCTCAATTCTCACATTCGAATGAGACCTTCAATGTATCTGGATGACCTCTCGAGATGCATATACAAATTTACACTTTGTCCTATGCTGTAACTCAAACATGATCATAAAAAAACTTTTGCATTTACATTAATTTACACTAATTTTGCATTAATTTCCATGATCAATGTTGATGTTTACATTAACCAAAATACCCATAACTACAATAGGTGAAGGGAAAGGCCATTTATATCAATGTTGACATCTAACCTCAGTAGTTTCAAATTAGCATAAATGAATCCTTCCCAACCCTATGTACAACTGAAAAAGACACAGTGGATAAAGGGAAAGGCTATTTACATATTAAAAAAGTCATCTCATATGCACATGACCAATCAACTTGGGTTAGGATTTTTACATGTCCTCCGTGCGTGTCCAGCTTCATGGCATTTTGTACAATGGTAGATATTTTATTTTGGAACTGTGATTCTTGTCTTCTCCATCTTGGTTATCCGGGTGGTTGCGAAGTAGATGGTGGCTGCAATAAAGTTTGTATTGACATATTATGGATCAACATATTCGTAAATATTGTCATGCATAACTTTAACAGCTGCACAAACATATGTACATGGAATTCCAAACATCTTCCATGTAGCACAGTTACATTCAGGCAATGTAAGATCCACCTGGTGGTCTCCACGTGACATATGCACACATATTCTTCCATGCCCATAACTTCACCCCACATACAGTTAGATGCAGCCACATTTACTTGCACCTTCATCACTGTATTTGGCCCAACATAATTCTTCCTCTTCGTCATTGACATATATGACGTATGCATCTTCTTTGATACTTTCTCACGATACTCATAAATTAGTTGTGCTATATTGTGTTTCCTCTCCTTCATCATCCAAGCATTGAATGACTTAGCAATATTTGTTGTGATGTTGTCCCATTGTTTGTATGGAAACTTGCTCATAGCCCACATGGTTCCTTGCCTCCTCAATCACTATTTATGCTATTAAACTGGATCTAACACCATGCTTAACCTCCAAATTGTCTTGGGTAGAATGAACATGCTCAGTATTAAGCTTAAGACCCCAAGCATTGGAGTACTCTTGCCTACTGCGTTAGCACATATCTTCCAAGGGTAACCTTGTACTTTACACTTTACATAGATTTTATCCTTAGAATTCCGCTGATACTTGTGAACAAACTTGTATGCAATGCTATACTTGAACAAAGCTGCCCTAAATACATCCGCATGTGCAAAGTACTAACATACCCCAGAAATGATTCTCCTCCATTTGCTATAGCTCATCTCTCTACTGTGTGGCATTTCCCTCGACCAATTCCATCAATGGCCTCATAAGTTAAGCCTTCACCACCATTAATGTCCCACATAGACTCCACATCATTGCTGATATACTCCTTTTCGTGATTTCACTTTGAAAGTCCAAACTTTTTCATTGTTAAAGTGCCTTGGAAATGGATCAAAAAGAGGAAGATAGATATGAGACTTCATATTATCAAGTCAAACAAAGAACAATCCATTACACAAATTAAATCCAAATTGGTTATAATCGTAATCAAGTATCCAAGTACAAATTACAAGTCCTAACTCAAGCCTTCTCCATCTCCAAGAGGAAGAGAGGTGTTTAGCTACTCATGAAGATTAGCTCAACATTACCCATGGAAGAATATAGATGCATCATAGTGTGAATGGTCTGGAAGAGGAAGATAGAAGTGGTGGCTAGGTTTTGTGTTGAAGAGAATGGGAGAAAAATAGAAGAAAATGGATGAGAGTGAAGTGTCTTTAGTGGCTGCTGCATCCCCCTTGCATTGTAGACGAATTTTACCCTAAATAGGGTTTCTAAATCGTGTTGAGTCGATTCACAATGTGGGTCGGTTTTCTTTCCATTCTAGTCCTAAACTAGTTTACTGATGCGCGATATTCACCGTGACAAACCTCTCCCAAAAGGTTCTGCTTGAGTTCGCCGCAAGGAACTTTGATCTTCGTCGCAGAGGAAGTATCCAAAGCTGTCTTCCACATGTCTTAGCCAGAGTTCCTAGAACAAATAGCAATAATTTGAGGTACCCTTTGTCTAAAATTGATTTGAATGCAAATATGTAATTAATCATGACAATTGTACCCTGATATATGCTAATCAGAAACATGAACTCTTGTTTGTCAATTAAACACAATTAGGATCACAATGGGTTAAAAACACATTAAATACTTGAAAATCCCAACAAAAATAATAAACAATTATGACTCAATCAATTGCCTAAACTCAACGGAGGTCTAGAAATTTCCCGTGACAATGTCAACAATCCATCATTCTTACATCAAGTTTCATAATAACATATTAGTGTTTACCAATTTCACAGTGGCAATTACCAACTTCAAACATCAATATTTACACACTTAAATATCCTAATCATGCATTGGCACTTCTTCATTCCCATTTTCTTCACATGATACATACACATAAAAACGTAGTTTCAATTTTAGCATCACCATCAAGATCAATAAATGTCCCCTTATCAAACCTTACAACAATATATTTAATGTTACACCTACTTCCATCATCACCCGCCCATCTTCCCATTGTTACCTTCAAATCATCAAGTGTGATCCCATATTTGATCACTTTAACCTTCACAATTCCTCTATTATACTTACTTTCACCTTTATCATTACAAACGAATTTCCCCTATGTAAAATAACAAAACAACTCCTTCTGATAGCAACTAGAGCCAATATTCTCATCCATCTTGGTCACCTACAACAAAAAAATCAAAACTTTCACGCTAAGAAATCATTTTTTCAAACATTTTGCCAATAAATCAATTTTTCCACCTACCTTTGTGATTTTCAATAAATAAATCAACTGGCTGCTCCTCAACACTAAAAAATCATTTTTCTCAACCTGTTTCAATACAATCATATTATAATACTATCATCATGCCATTTTATAAAGTATACCCTATTCCACATTATACTACTTCAGATTTCAGGATTACAGTTTAGGGTTGCCCAGTTTCTGCTTAGATTTTACCTACAAACTCCCCACTCTTTCCCTATTCCACATTATACTGGTGCATATAAACGTCTTCACTCCACTCAACCTTCCACTTTCATTAGTCTCAAATTTCAACTCCTCCTCAGTGAATAAATCACCTACCCACAACCAGTACTTATTAATCTCAATAACAAAATACAACGCATTGGATAGTTTCGAGGGGAGAGGAGAAAAACATTGACGACACAAAAATTCCATACCTCAGTTTCCTCCCATGCATGCATGCTACTTCTTCCTCATGTTTTCCTCGACTTTTCCCACCAAAGCAGACATTGTCAAGTTTTGTCTTTATAAGTTACACTTGGCTAAATTGCATGTGTCAATAAAAATGTACTTATATAAATTGCACGTGTGAATACAAAAGGGGGGTTGAGCAAAAGGAAACAATTTTTTTTTCAAACAAACTTATTAGACAGCATGTAATATGAATGGTTTGGAACTTTCTAAGCCGCATGTGATACGAACGGTTTAGAAAGTTAACTTTCTAAATGGCATACCATAGGTAAGTTTTACAAAGTTAAATCTATAAATTGTAATTCTTATATGCGGTTTAAAAAGTTAACTATCTTACTTCTTATAGATACAAATATCCACTTTCTCATTTGAATGAGTCCTACATCATTTGAATGAGTGCCTCATTTTCAAGGTACAAATTTTGCACCTGGTCATTTGAATGAGCCCTATGTCTCATTCGAATGGATGCCTCATCTTCAGCGTATTCGAATATGCTCATAAGATGAAGATATTAATTTGCACTTTCTCATTTGAATGAGACCTATGTCTCATTCGAATGCAGCCACAGATGAACTTTTTAAACCGTAGTTCGTAGGTGTGGTTTAGAAAATTAACTTTCTAAACCGTATCTGTGGTATACGGTTTAAAAAGGCAACAAATTTTCCCTTTCTCAGGACTCATGTTTTCCTCGACTTTCAAAGCAGACATCGTAAAGTGTGGCATTTATGAGTTACAAAGGGGCACGTGGCATTTATGATCTGGGAAAATTAATTATCCATTCCTTATAGTTTCACAAAAGTTGTAACTCAATTCATGTAACTTAACTCATCGCAACTAAGGTCCCGTTCGGGATGGTTTTGAGTTTTAAGTTTTAAAATTTTTAAAAACTAAAACTAGTTTTTGTTTTTAGTTTTTGATTTTAGGTTTTTTTGGTTTTGAATTTGAAAAAGGTGTTGTGAATTAGAAATGGGTAAGTATGTCAAATCAACTAGATGAAAAAATAATAAAAATGCTTGCATGCAGATGGACCCGTGGATTTCAAGAAATGCTAGAGGTTTCCTCTTCCACCGTACATTTTGTGTAGAGTCAAGTCTGTTAAATACATGGCTGATCCCAATTCAGACGAGGTCTTTGCCAAACCCATGCTTGTTCCTTTGAATAGGAAGGAGGCTGATTATGATGGGGATGACGTTGCCGAAGGCGATACCAATGGATCTTAAGCTCAAGATAATAAACTTGACTCATTTGCAAAAACTTTGAAGCAGTCGGACGCCAACAATGGCGGTGGTTTTTCTGTTCCTAGATAGTGTGCAAAGACAATTTTCCTCGCTTGGACTTTACTGCAGATCCACCTCTTCAGTATATTGAAGCTAAAGATGTTCATGGCGAATCGTGGAAGTTCAAGCACATTTACAGAGGCACACCGAGGCGACATCTTTTGGCCACAGGATGGAGTCCATTTGTGAACAAGAAAAGGCTCGTTG
Organism: Vachellia pachyceras; assembly: GCA_025593235.1. Taxonomy (NCBI): domain Eukaryota; kingdom Viridiplantae; phylum Streptophyta; class Magnoliopsida; order Fabales; family Fabaceae; genus Vachellia; species Vachellia pachyceras. The sequence continues at coordinate 21,890 of JANTPZ010140217.1, read as the reverse complement.
GATTCGATAGTTTTTTTAAGAGGTGTGGATGGAGATCTGTACGTAGGGATCCGACGAGCTAAAAGATTAAATGGTCATCGATTCAAGCCTTTGTCATTGTGGAATAAAAATGCGTACTGGGACAAGAGCAACATCGACGGAGCATAGAAGAACAGAAAACGGAGGCGGCGAGGTAGAAGTCACTAGAGCCATGAAACAGGGGAAGGGAATGTTTGTTCATCATAGAAAACAGAGGTGGCGTGGTAGAGTTAGCAGTGGAGGGCGAGTATGTTTGTTGAATTAAAAACCAAAATCTGAAAACCTTTTTCTGTGGTTTTCAAATTTAGATAAAATCTATTTTGAAATAGATTTAAAAACCAACTCAATCCCATTTTAGCCGAACACGTTTTATTTTTAAAATCGCATTTTAAAACCAAAAACCAAAAACTTTGCACCATCCCGAACAGACTCTAAGTTTTCTCTATTATCTACATCCTCCCTATCTTTTTTCGAGGAAAAAAAATCACTTTTATTCATTGCGCTTGGGAAGCAAAGAGCTATGTGAAGAAGAACTAAATATTATCAAAATGTACTAAGAACTAAAATGTAACTTATCTCAACTCTCATTTTTCCTCCCAACAACCAATATTTTCATTTGTAATTCAAACACAATAAAGGTTAATAAACTGAACATATACCCAAAATTGAAATAATCATCCCATCTACTTGATAAATTAGGAATAAGTTGAACCAAAAAAATAAAAACAAGACGACGACCATTAAAAATATCAAATTGTAACAAACATACATGCATTACATATATATTCTGTCAATGTAACCAAAATAAAACTTAAGCTATAAGCCACTTTAACATGTGTTAAAAATAAATTTTACTCAAACATAAAAATTATACCACCTTTTGACTTTTTAGGGAGATTAAAAAATTATATAAAATATTTAATTTAGCAATATTATCAAATACTTATATGTATAATTAGATTATATAACAATTTATAGGTCAAGTAAATCAATTTGGAGAAATTTGATAAATACATCAATTAATTAGCTTTCTTAATGTTCTTAAACAAAGTCAGCTAGCTTTTATCTTAGAATTGAAGATAGTAATTTAAAACTTTGAACTAAAACTCTTGCCTTGAATGTGATTAGAACCTTTCAATAAGAATAACTTCAATTAAGAATTCTGAATGACAATTTTTCCCAAAGTTCATATAACTTTTGACCTGTTCAGTCACTTCCTTTGAAGTCATGTGTTATGGCATCTTAAATAACCGATACATAGTCATAAGACCAATAAAACATACAAGCAAGAGTAAAAATGGCTTGCACCTTATACCAAATATGAAGCGATATGTAAAATAATAAACAGAAGCACCCAATCATCATCCGAAACCAAAATCAAAATGATACTATCATATTATTTGAAGTAAACAAGCCATCAATGTTGCAGACAATTTCTCTCCACCAAAAGTGGATGGTTTACAGCAATAATGAGTCATTAATTTAAATTTGATGGTCCAAATTCAATAGGTCTTGAACAAATACAGATTTATTTGTACCCTGAAACTTTAATTTGAAGGATTTGATACAATGTAGGTACAAATACCAGACTCATCAATGTTGGGGATGTTGATACGAAATTAGAGAGGCCCCGATGAGAGCGCCTGGTCTAGATCAGCAATAAGATCATCAACATTCTCGATCCCCACAGAAATACGCACAAGATCTTCAGTTAAACCTCGAGCCTCTCGGACTGCTGCGGGTATGCTAGCATGGGACATAAAGCAAGGCATGCTTATGAGGGACTTCACACTCCCTGACAACAATAAAATTTACTAAGTCAGCATTTTGCAGGAAAACGTTCACAAACTCAGACATGCGTCTGTCAACTACTGATAAATTACCAAGTACATCGTTGGAACCTCTAACAATTCATTATTTCAGACTTTCAGTTTATGCAACTTCACAGAAAGGAATACTAGGTAAGCAATGATCAAACAACAAGCATTATCCTATTAAGTGGGGCAATGATCAATCAATGAATGGAAAAATCACGGTCAACAAGGAAACATGCAACATGCTAACATGCTAGCAACAAGTTTCTCAACCAGACCCTGCCAACTTAACCATTTAGGTTACCTATGAGTCAACCAATAGATAACTCTCAGAGTGACGAATATATGTAAATGATGAATTAAAATAAACGAACAACTTGTATGCCAATGTCTATTCCCAAAACATACCTCTTTATAAAACAAAATGAAAATAACAAGATTGTGCTTGACAACTGACAAAATATGAAAATTTAAAGAGTTAGTCTATAAGTCATCCCTTGCTAGAATTTTACGTCTTTCATTGTTTTTTACCGCATTCTCTCCTTTTCATTATCTAACTCATTTTTTGAAAGTCAAAAAAATTAAAAAAAAACTTATTTTTTTCTCCTTTTAGTCTTTTCATTTAAGTCTCAGGAAGATGAAATAAGACAAATCAACTAAGGTTCTAAATTTGAGCACAGTTGACTACATAAAAACAAAATGGCCCACAAAACCATAATCATCAACACTTAACGTAAATGATCACAAAACAATTATCCACTTGCAGTCTTAATTTTGGTCCTTTAGCACACTAGCACGATATTGTCCATCTACATTAGTCACAACTCACGAGCACTTCAGTCCCTTGAATTTCAACTAGAACATTGATGCATCCTAATTTTTAAATTAAAAAAATTGGAATGACGGGGTAACCCTTGTTAAGAAAAAGGGAATTAAGAAATTAAAAAATTGTCTATAATTACTCCTTTTTCCATAAAATCGGAGACAGGACCATATCAATTTTAACCGTATGATCTAAATTGCTTACAAAAAGGAAATTAGAGAGACCAACAATACATTTAAGTCTATTCTTTTATTAGCACTACAAAACTCCTTTATTAGAGCAAAGAGATACAAATATTTACCAAAACTGACAGTGATGCTAAAGTATTTGGTAGTTTCAACAACATGCTTTGAGAGAGCTAGTGAGCCTGTCAAAAAGCTAAGCACTGATCCTGCCCCCTTTGCCTGCAAAACAGGATCGCAATCAATATCTAAAATCATTTCAGGCATATAAAAAAAAATTGAATTTCAAAAGGGAAACAATACCTGAGAGTAATGCAGGTCACTTCCAGGATGACCAGGAAGACCAGCATAGTTTACTTTCTTTACTCGGGGATGGGAGGCAAGAAATTCAGCAATCTTTTGTGCACTCCTCTGCAAAATATATTGGCTCTAACTATTATTTTCTTTTTGTAAAAAATAAACAATAGTACTATATAGGAGTTATCTTCGCACTGAAATTTAAAATGGAAGCTTCTCTAGAGATACAATCTGATTTTGACAAGCAGAGATTTAAGACATTCAAAATTCATGAATTTATGAAAACCACACTGTACAAGCATCTAATGATCCTGCAGGAACATAGTAACAATCCAAAAAACCATATTATCTGTATGACGCAGGAGGTCCAAGGAAGTGTTTGAATAAAAATAACACAGCTAAGCACGAAAGGATTAAAGACAAACAAAAATCATTAGTTCAGAGCACTAAAAAATTTCTAAAAATTTTGTTTATTATTTTTTTTAAAGTATTCTGGAAGCTCTAGGGAAAATCTATCTATCCCAAGTTGTTAAGTAGATTTTGGCAATACCAGTTCCTCTACTTGATTCAGAAGGCTAGATTGTTCGGAAGTGAAATGGACTAGGAGTATGCACAGTAAAAGATGGATGCAATCACTTGTCTCGAAATCACATCCAGCCTGATGAGAATGCGGCATGTTGGAACATATTATGGAAGTTGAATCTTCCACATAGAATCAAAATACCGGTCTGGAGAATCATGACAAGGATACTACCTACAACACATTCTACATCAACATCACCTTAATATGGAGGTATATCTCTTGTGTTAAAGACAGTGAATCTTTAAATCATGTTTTTCGCATTTCCCTTTTACACTCAAGTTTGGGATTTTGCCAATATGCTAACTTACAGTTGGACATTAAAGAGTGGTTACAGGTCAAGATTTGAAAATTTTGTATACACAAGAAGGATCTGGATTGTAATTTGGTGCTACCTTTTTTCATATTACACACAATCTGGTTTTCTTCAAGGGAAGATCGCTAAGAGGTCTCAATGAAGAAATATTATCACTAAAAGTCCTACAACAAGTGAGCAGCACTAATTTGTTGTCATTTCCTACACTAAAACTTGTCATTACACGCTGCTCACTTGTGAAACTTTTTTTTTTTTATGATCACATTCCTTCCTTGCAAGAATGTCAAACTAATCAAGGGAAGCAATTATACAAGACGTACAGAAGCGTGCAGCTTTCTTTGATGCAACCCGGAGGAATGTAGAGACAGAAGCTACGAATAAAGCTGCAAGAGCACATTTGGAACATCCGAATGGAATCAACTTTATGCAATATGAAGGAATACAAGGGGTGCTGCAAAGTTGGAGAATTGTATTCAAGCCTACCAGAAACAAAACGCAAGAGAAGAGTGTCATTATCTTTTATCATCAGCATGAATTTCACAATTGGAAGAACAAGCCTCAAATCAAGATTGGAAAGCTTCTAGTACAACTTCAAGCCCTACATGATGCACAGGTTTATGAAACACAAGGCAGCATCAAGCGATGTCATGATATCCTCTTCTACATGTACCAAAACAATCTCACTTCTTGGTAGGTTAGTTTCAACTTTTGGATCAAGGAAGCTACAGGATGACAGGATATCTCCTAAATACATGGAATTTCCTATCATTGGGGGAAGTGGCCAAGTAAACTCAGCAATCTATTGAATAGATTGTACTCAAGGTGAACAAGTTAGAAGAAAAACAATGATGCAGTACATTCAGACAATCAGATATTGCAGTCAACCATTAACTCAAATGTTTCATAAGGCACCTGTTGCTTCTCTACTCGCAGCTCCATTGTTTTGATTCCTTGCAAACAGAGCCAACAGTCAAATGGAGCTAAGCCCGAGCCCACTGCATTTTGTAAAAAATACATTTCTTTCGCCAATCTAGACAAGATGATGGTCAGAGGCAAAAAAAAAATTGAGGAAGCTCTACTGATCGACATGATTAATTGAATAAAAAATAATGAAACAGATGAAAGTGAAAATGAAATCATAAAAGGAATAGGAAATAGTTCACAGCACAAAAAAAACTTAATGCATGAAAAGTGACTTAGACAAGGCTATTTCAAAAAGATGAATAATGCAAGAAAGAGTAACAGGAGTATTATTTCATTCTTAATTTTAAGAATCACAAGCACATCAAGTGTTACGCATCACATACTTCAACAAAATTTTCCTTTGAATTGAAATTTAGTTCACTATTCCCTGTAAATAATTAACATATTGACAAAAGTGGCTCGCAAAAAAAAAAAAAAAAAAGGTTTGACACAGAGAATAAGAGCTTCAACCTTTCGCCTTTCACAGCAATGACACCAGCCATGATATAACTATGTCCGCCAATAAATTTGGTAGCTGAATGCATAACAATATCTAGAAAAGGGAAACAAAATTGTAGCTGTCACCATATAGAAATTTATTTTTCCTTTTTGTTTTAAATGTAACACACAGGGGATGTTTTAAACAAATTTTTAGGATACACAATGCCCCAAAAAGTTGCTTCACTTCACACACAAAAAGTGCAAAAGAATTAAAATGATCAAGAGACCAAATGTGACCTTTTACGTACTCCAAATTGCTAACTCATGTTAACAAACATGATATTAAGATGTTAAATATAATTATACTTCATTATCCTGCAATGGTTATATGAATACCTGCTCCAAGTTCCAATGGCTGGCATAACACAGGAGACATTATACTATTGTCAACCAATACAAGAGCACCATGTGCATGAGCCATCTCTGCTATTTTCTGGAATAAATGAGCACAATGTAAGAAATTTTCTAACATTGAATTAAACCATTCAAAAGAATTCCATACAAGTTCAGATCAAATATATTATTCGAGGTTGGGTCCATGTGAGAACTAGATAGAATACTCAATAGGATGCAAGAAGAGGCAAGAGGCAACAAGAACTACTGATGGATAGAAGAACGACTAGACACTCAAAGTGCAAGGTGTGGGTCTCTGTTAACGTCGCTGTTTTTCCTTCACTTTCCACAGTTGTATCTATCTAATAGACTTTAAATACAATTTATACTGAAATGCAATATTGTGACACTTAAAAATATTCAAGCTCAAATACAACATATATTGAAATAATAGCTGTTTCTTTTAATCATATTTATGAGTTAATTTTGCTGAAGTATTGAAGTATTCGAACAATTACATCAGAGACAAATGACAAACAGGAAAATCCAAGAAACATCTCTGGCCAGAAAAATTGAGACCAATCGAATAACTTCCATCTGATTAAAGAAAACAGCTTACTCGAATATCAGATATTTGTAACCGAGGATTGGTAGGACTCTCCAGCCAAACTAGCTTAGTCCAAGGTCTAATAGCAGAGGCTACCTCATCTAGATCACTTGTATTTACACGTCTGTGCATGTAAGCATTACAACCTCATCATCAGTGAAAGCAATAATTTTTGGAATCAAATAATGGATCCAACAATAATTTGTTTCATAATTCATTACTCAATGGGAAAAAGCATATGAAAGGCTGAAAAACCACACTTACTTCACAACAACTCCAGACCTTGGAATTACATTGGACAACAATCTATCTGAACCACCATAGATATCATCTCCAGCAACAATTTCATCACCTACATGAGATTATACAAGTAAATGACAAGAAAAGCAATCAGTTCATAATACATAATCTCCAAAGAAATCTGAGAACATATGCACAAGTTATCCCCGTTATATTTATATACAACAATAAAATCTTATTCCACTAGGTGGGGTTGACTACATGAATCATATGTCGTCACTGTGCTCTATCGTAGATTAGATCTCTTGATAGATTATTAACCAAAAGATCTCGCTCAATGAGGTTGTAGAAAGAAATTTTTAAATTAATAAAACAAAATTATATTTATTCCAATATAGGCAAAGTTTGTCAAGGAAAAAAAGATATAATCACAACCACCTAATATGATAATCTCATACCAGAATAAATTCTTAAATTGTCTAAATGGCATCTCTAACATTGTGTAAGAGAAAAAAAAAATGAAGACAGAATGTTAAAAAAAAAAATGCTACATCAAATTAAAAAAAAACTTAATAATTTAAAATTTTGAATTTTGAAAAAAAAATGACTTTGATTTCTTGTACTGTTACGTACTTTATTTATTGCACATACTATTTTAATTGAATATACATCTAAAAATTTCAACATTTACCTTCCAGGCTCAAAAATGCTTAAGTTTATTGTTGATTATGATGAGAATTTTGGATTGTCTGCTGATTACAATTGATAGGAATGATTGTACAGAATCTAAGAAATTTTATTTTGTGATTGTTCTGTCTTTATTAGTCATTATTATGCTGTATTAGGCTTGTACTATAAATAAGAGGCTCCTGTAAGTCGAAAAACACGGTGAATATATTTTTCATCATATTCTCTCTTTTCTCACACTTTCAAACTAAAGTCATCAACTCATGCTAGTGGAGCGCTGAATTGCTTCGTTTGTAAAACATATTTGTACAAATATTCAATGCTTAAAAAACACTTCACTCAACCAATTTATTACAAACTTCTTTAAAAAGATATGCATTCATGCTTGCACTGTTTTAAAAGCTCTGAGTTACAAAAACAAAACAGACTAAGATGAGGAAAGGCACCAGTTTCAAAAAGTTGACTAACAGCACTCAAAGCAGCCATTCCACTACCAAAGCAAAAGGCTCTATCTGCGTTGTCAAGCTTTGCTAGTAACCTAAGGATACAAAATATGCCAAGTAAAAGAGGATGGAAAGAAGAAACATATATAGACCAAATCAAGACAACAAAACAGGTAAAACCTTTCCAAAGCATCTCGGGTAGGATTTCCACTTCTGGTATAGTCATAAGGACCATTTTCTGTTGCACAAGGCTGCATAAAAAAGTATAGAAGACAAGAACAATACGAAAAGCATATCATGGAATAGAGATACCAAATACACGAAATAACTAAAGAGCTCAGCTTGTACAGATCAAATTTTCACCTGCTTAAAAGTAGCAGTTTGGTAAATTGGTGTACTGACTGCTTCATAAGGATCAAACTCATTATCAAAATTCATTAACACCGTGGAAAGACCAGGCTCACAGGTCTGTTCTTCTGCAAATAGAAGTTGAAACTGTTTAAATATAAAATAAAAATTATATATACAGTATCAACACAAGAAAAATAGCGAAAACCACTTGAGCACTCTGCAATACTGTTCACCAAAGCTGATGTGCTCACAATCATCTCCCTGTCAATTGAACAATTCAGTCTGGACCCCTGTGCACAGATCAGTTGGTTTGACTTTGAATTTGCTGACTTGTAAAATCCCAAGCTCTCCCACATATTTCCAGCAGTTGTGCTCTAAAACACAATGAGAAATGTAAATGCTATACATACACACTACAATTGGAATTTTAATTTTATCAAGATCTTGTTTCTCATCTTCATAAATTTTAGGTACAAAAGTCAGACCCTCCTAGCATATGAAATGGTATCGCATTAGTTTTCCAGTAAGTACAATAGGAATACATTTTTTTGGTAAAGATTCCAACAACTCAATGAATACCGACACTTTGCACTACATGCTTATCACCCAATAATTCTATAAGGTGCATAAAGTGTTTGAAATAATTATCATTGTTACCTTAGCATGGAGATCAATAGTGATTGGAGTGACGAAAGGCCTGGAAAAAATTGATGCCGAAGCCATCACTGAAGATCAAGAAAGAGCTAGGTTTTTCTTATGCTCTTCAAGGTTGTGGAGTTCAACGTGGTTTTCCTTACACATCCAGATTCCCTATTACCTATAAAACAATTTCTTGAACATATCTGATCATCGCCATCAACTTAGCATTCCAAGTCATTCAAGGCGCCGCAGAACCTCATCTCATACACAACCTAACACAATCATAACAGAACCAGTTCAAAGCCAACACAAGGTACAGATAATGTAATGACTCAGTAGCAAAGCAACATGGTATCAGGAATTGAGTAAAATATAAAGCACCAACTAATCCAGCTCAAAACCACAACAAGAAGCAACAATCATAACAGTCAATTCAAGACCATACTATAACTAATCGTGCAAAACCAGCAAGAACCAATAGAGCATATACAAAGCTCATTTGATTAAAGCAAAATGCAAAGCTTCCAATGATCAATGAATTGATTTCTTGAAACTTCAACAGAAAAGCATCTTATTCAATAAAGGCAAACCGCAAAGCTTCCCACAGAGAGATAACCTTGCTTATACGTAGAATCTTCAACATGTAAAATTTGGCTATTTGCATAACCTAAGAATACACAAAGTAGACTAGTTTAGCTTGCTTATAGGCAGATAAGGAAGCATCTTTTTCAATATCAAAACATTAAAGAAAGGGGCAAAATAGGAATGAAGATGAAGCAAGATCATGGAGGAAGAAGGCAGGAAAGATGATAGATGAAAACAACACATTTGATTCCAGCAAAGTGTTTGATTGTCTCCTTGACACAGATGGATAAAAGGGGACGATGCCTATGGAAGACACCAGTAATGATAATGCCAACTCGAGAGAGTGACAACCCTTGAGTTCAGTTAAGGATAAAGGGTGTTCAAAGGTTTGGTTCAATTCTTGGTTGGTTTGGAACTTTGGATTGGTTTCAATCAAAATTTTATTTTGAAATATTAAGGCTAAGCATACTTTTCTTTTCCCTTTTATTCCTTTCTCCCTCTTTTTCTCATTTTTAATTTTCATTTATAAGAAGTTTTCTCATTGTTATGAAACCATTTAGCCATGGATTTGAGCTAGTTTGAACGCCATACATAATTAATGAGAATACATTTTTGGACTTTGGACGCCTTCCACTGGCATGACGATTCTGTTATTATTTGCAACACGCACCCAAAATGAAAATAATATATTTTTTATAAATTATATTACTTAGAGGGAATATTAATTATCCCTGTTAAAGCTGCAAGGTGACTTACGTTTCATGGAGATATATATATATATATATGTCAATTAAATTTCTACAAGTCAATCTAATATCCTCCAAGAATAACTATGAAAATCATTATATCCCAAATAAATTACCATATCTAACTCAATAAACACAAAAATTTGTAACATGAGTTACATTAGATTAAATTCTGTGTTGATGGCTACAATGAAATAGAACTTATTCTTAATCAAACAGTGGAGGTTCAGACACGTGAAATTATTGAAGATCATTCTTAGATTAGTCACCGATCCTAGACACCCACTTGCACTCTCTTGTCTTTTATTTATGTAACAGGACGAAGTAGGAAACAAACCAGAAGCGGAGGGTATGTGGAAATTTTCAAGACACAAATATCACACACCTTTCTTAGTTGTAAAGTGCATTGCACAAGGTGGCCCCTATCAATTAAAAAGCTTTCTTTAAATTTTATCCATACTCTTCTACAATAAATTATCTATTTTGATCCTTTCTCCCATCTGCCTACCCTTTCTTTCTCAACCTTAAAATCACACTTTCACCACTTCAATTCATGATCTATTTAAACCAGAAGCAGAGAGCTACTAAGCCAGCAAATGAGAAACCAAAATGGAGGCCGCAGGGCAGAAACAACAAACCCGAGGGACGTTCAACAGAGAACAGAAGGCAGAAACCAAACTGAAGAAGCACAAAAACCAGAACAGAAGAACACAACCGAAGGCCAGCCAGGAACCAGAACCTCGACGAGCTACGGCGGAGTCAATCAGCAACCACGAAGTAGAAGGCAGTGGGTGAAGCAGAGAGTGAGAGCAATGAACCGGAGGGGGCTAGCCGGCTGGGAGTGGGGATTCTTGACTCTCGCTCTATGTTTTTACCGGTAATGACCTGTTAGGTTATGAATCAAACGGCCAAGATGATATAAAAACGATGATTCATGGTGCAGAGAGTGTCTTACAAATAATGTTAAGGCGGCCGTAATCAACTTGATGCAACGCTTTTGACAAGAAAGCGAAATAATATTTTAAAGAGGGTAAAAATAAATATAATTTTTTAAAAAATGGTGTAATTTTATGGGAAATTTACATCATGGTCCCAAATAACACATATTTATTAAAAGGTCCCAAAGTTTACAATATTTAGCCACAGGTCCCAAGGCATCATTGTGTAATTAATTTGGGAAGTGAAAAGACCATTGTGCCCTTGTTGAATTAAAAGGGAAAACTGCTGGTTTTTCTCTCTTCACTCTTCATTTGCGCGGGAAGACAGGACGGAGAACAGGGAATTGACCAGAGTGAGGAGCCATAACCGTCTTCCAAATTGTTCTTCCACGGATTTGTGCTTCCACCTTATTCTTACACCTAGTTTCTGTGCGTGTTTGCCTAAATGGTGGAGAAGTTGTGCTGTGCGATTGTGCCCCTGTATAGGTGGTTTGAGGAAAGGGTTTAGGTGGATTTAACTATTTGCTGTTAATTTATTGTTCTCAACTTTGAAGGGGAAGCTAGTAAAATGCAATGTGTAGTATATGTTAATGGTTGAAAGGTATGTGGATAGGTTTTATATGGTGTGGTATGAAATATGATGTTATGTGCTCTGATTTTGTATTATGTGTAGTGTATGTCTAAAAAAATGGTGTTTTAATGAAGTTGGAGGTGAAAATGGAGGTGTGTGAAGAGTTGGGAAGAAATGGTAAAATGTAGCAAATGAGGTTGTCAATAGAGGGCGCGACAATATCAATATCGCTGCCTAGGTTGTCAATGACAACTATATAACTGTTGGGTTGGTTTTATTGTAGATTGATAGTTGATCAGTTTTAGTAGAGGGTGGGTCTGAGTGTATGCGTATTAGTGTGATTATTTGTTGGATTTCTTTATAGTTATGGTGCTTGAAGGGTGACCAGTGGAATGTAAAGTATGAAGTATGGATATTGGTGAGATGTGTTTGGGAAAGGGTAGCATGTGTGATCTGTTTTTGTGTTGTTCATGCTCTGTTTCTGATTAAGAATGATGATGCAATGCAGACAAAGGTGAAGACGCAGGGGTGAGAAGGTCTGGTGGCCAAAGGTGAGAAGTTGCTAATGCAGGCAGTGAAGGTTATTAATATAGCTGGTAAGATTGTCAATAACAACTGAATGTCCTAAGGAAATAAAGTAACAAGTTGTTATGTATGGAGTAGAGTTGTTAACGACAAGTGTATTGTGCAGGTGGTAAGTCGTAATGGCAAGCCCGTCTACGAAGAATCTAGTCTGCTTTGTTCATACAGGAGGAAAATTTGTGAGAAATGAAGCGGTTGGTTTAACGTATATTGGGGGAATTGTTAGATCAAGAATTATCAAAGAAGGTTTAAGTTATGAAGAGTTGAAAACAATGGTAACGTAAATTGTAGGAAAAGACAGCAACAATATTGCGATGAAATTCACCTTGACATTTAATACAAGCACATTCGTGGACCTTGTAGATGATGGTTGATATGGTGTCATATCAACCATCATTTATCCAAGTTACAATATCTATGTAAATTATGTTTTCACTTGTATACTCAACCTATGTAAAAATTGTATATGAAGTTATTATATTATGCTTATGTCATTATCATTATTTTCACTGCTATGCACATGGTGTTGTCATTAGCAGTACATGGTATTGTCATTATATCACATGGTGTTGTCATTAGAAGCACATGATGTTGTCATGACCAGTGCATGCTGATACTCATAAGGACCTGATATTGTCAACACCAGCGCATGATGTTGTCATTAACAGGACCTCATGTTGTCAACACCAGCACATGGGGTTGTCAATAACAACATCAGCGCATGGGGTTGTCATTAGCAGCACATGGTGTTGTCATTGTTAGCGCATGGTGTTGTCGATATAAGGATCATATGTTGTCAACACCAGACTGTTGTCATTATCAAAAACTACTCATAACCTGGACATTATACACAAATAATTGTCATTGATTAAATATGGAATTACATAATTTTTTGTACAAATAATTGTCAATGAAGATCATAAACAAGAATTGTCAATGAAACTCCTCGTCTAATACAATAAACCTAAGATGCATTCTATCGCAGTTTTGCATTCTTCTGGTTGACTGCTGTCCACTTTTACTTGAGCCTTTTATGCCTTAGCCATCACTTTTGCCTTCTTCTCATCCTTTGTTTTCTTGATACTCTCCTTAATTTCATTGCATCACACATTCAGATGATCAGATGATTTATATAGTAACATGACACCATGATTTTGTTAATCATTTTTGCTAAGCACGTTATTCTTTATGTGCAAATAAACTGGGCCAAGCTTGAGGTTCACCTAGGAGCTTGAGAAATTACTTAACCTTTAATAAAGGGCCCAAATAATGTCAGGCAGAGATCTGAGCCCAAATTCAACATTTGAAATCCTATTGGGTTTTGACAAAAGGGCAATGAACTAGTTCCCTTTCCAGTCTTCTAGACCAATGTGATATATTTAAGAACATGACTCCGGCAGTAAATAAAAAGAGGTAATGTGAAGGGTTTCAACTGTCCTAAAAACAATTGATAATGATAGGTAGTTATATTTAATGCGAAGCTAGTAGTTATATTTATGAGTAGCCCTATAAGAGAACATGTTGCATATAAATAGGATTGGTGGGAGTAATTGTTAAGCCTTTGTGCTGAACTATTGAGTTGAAATGGTATCTAAAATGCAAATCTTAATAAATGCTAAAGTAACAGATCCTGATGGTAGTTTTACCTGTCACACGTCTCTTTCTGCTTGGAAGAATATGGAGAGAATTCAAGAAGCTCTGAAAAATCAAGTGAGAGAGAGTTTATCAGACATTAGTTGTAAAGTTCAGGACAGTAGGCAAAGCTCTGCTTCCCACATTCACTCCTGCCTCTATATTTAGATTCTCATAACGAACTTCAATGGTGGGAATATCAATCCCAACTCTACAGGGGGAAAAAATCAGCTCATCATAAATAAAAAAGGAAACAAACCTGTCAAGAAAGCTTTTTTTCCCCTCTTCCTCTTTAGGTTACCTATCAATTCGGTCCCTAAGCTTTAACAAGAACCTCTCATTATCCTCCTCGGCAACTCTAACCAACCTCTTTTTATCAACAAAAGGAAAATTCAAGCAAAACCAACTGACAAAAAAAAAACAGAATTTAGCCCACACCCAATGCGCCAGAAGTCCAGAAGTAGCAGCACCATTCGTCAATTACAAATAAAACAGAATTTAAACAAAACAGGGGTAAATGCCAAGACTGCCCACATGCCAGTTTATACCGAGCATAAAACGAGATCTCATATGGCATTAATAAATAAGCATCCAATTTGCTTCGAAAGTGAACTACAAGAACATTTCATGAGGAGTAGGACATGAAACAGAAGAAAGGACTTGTTGGATGGCACTTGAATAGGTCCGAATGTGTCTCTTTCTTCTCTAAACGAAGTAGAATACAATCTAGCAAAGAGAGCAAGACGCAAGGCTACGAAAGGCTGCGCCTCCGTTGATCCACCCGATAAACGCCGCGAAATAATGTAGAGAGCCATCCTGCCCTTTCGAATGAGGACGCAGTGAGCAACAAAGGATGTGGAAGCTGCCGGAAGTAGAGGAAGTCGGCGAGCGAGGTGATGAGCTGTCTAGATGGAAAAATGATGAATGTATAAATTATAATTGAAGCTTAGGTCAGCGATCGACGAAATGATGGGCTGCGACCTGCGAGCAAGAGACGTCGTTGCTTGAGATCGATGAAAATGCAGAGCAACGAAAACGGAAGGACGGCGGAGAAATGCCAACGTGTTGGGCGAGTTTGAGACCGACGAAAATGCATTAAAGAAGGGTACAATGGTCTTTTCACTTCCCAAATTAATTACCCAATGGTACTTTTGGACCTGTGATTAAATATTGTAAACTTTTGGACCTTTTGATAAATATTTATGTTACTTGGGATCACACAGTAAATTTCCCGAATTTTAATATCTGTATTGAATTGCCATAGACATGTGTTATAAAGCTACAAAGCAAACGTCTATCAAAAAAAAAAAAGCTACAAAGCAAAAAATCGGGTCCACGTAAAAAGAAACAAAAGATTGTATTCACTCATATCTCCTTCAAAATTTAATTGTGATAGACACATCCGATAAAAAATCTTCCCTGTTGAAATCTTAACTTATCCCATTAATTTTGTTTACCCTTCTCTCCATTTTACAAATTTATGTAATGACAAGAGTTTAAATAGTTAAACCCTTTTTATTAAGATTAATGGTTGTCGGTAAATACTCCATCCCCTCTTTTTATAACAAAAACTATTCAAATCACTCGAATTAAAATTAGTTAAAAGCAATGAAAATATAAAAAAAAATAATTTTTTTAATCATGTCCTTATTTATAAAGATGATGAGTGTCAAAAACAATGAGTGGGGAAAGATGAGACATAATGAGTGGATAAAAATCAGATAGATGCAATGAATAGGGAGTAAAAAATTAAAGAATTAAATTTTTAGCTAATGCAAAATTATTATTTTTATATAGAATCAATCCCATAAGAGAAAATGTTGTTTATAAATAGAATTGAAGGAAATATGTAACACCTATATTTAAGTCCAATATATATATATATGCGCATATCCTTTTTTCTAGGAACAAATATTTTTTAATAGAAGACAATTCTATTTAAGACATTATTGAGTACTTAGTATATGCACATCTTCTCATAAAAATATAAATATTGATTCATGATACAAAATTAATCCTATGAGACCAAATTCAACTTTTTATATGCATAGTTGGGTATCTATTATGTAGTGGAGAGGTACAGACTCAGCCACATGTGGAGCTATGAAACTTTATGAATTGTGAGTGGTTGGTGGGGTTATCCATCCGTCTATCATTTTTCTAACCTCATGGGATTGTGAAAGCTTTTATATTTAAGTATCCTAATTGTTTTGGTTCTAATATTTCACTCAAGAGTTCAATCATATGAATGACTACTAATATATTTAATCCATCTTATAATCTCAATTAGGATTGAAAGCAAGGGAAAATTCTATTTTTTTAAAAAAAGAAACTTATTTTGGAAATAACAAAGATTGTGCCAAATGCCATTTATGTTTAATGGCACGTAGTGGCGTTGTTTGGGAAAACTTTTCTCAAATAGTATACGGAAATTAAAACAAAAGACATTTCAAAATCTATATAAAGTATATCAAAATCTGTAAAATTCTGTTTGGATTCCACAAATTCTTCTCGGAATCTATGAACGCCTTTCTCCCAATAGATTCCTAAACCCACACAGTATATCCTTGATGCCATCCAATGGATTCCTAAACCCACACAGTATATCCTTGATGTCATTCATTCTAAGTTTTGGTCTCCAATGTTTTATTAGACTCTATGTTTTGTTGTCTAAATCCAAACAGAAAATAACAAAAATTGTGATATTTTAAATTGGATGGGTATGCGAGCTCAACAAAGAAAAGAGTATTGCCAAACAAATTATATGGGGCAGTTCTCCTATGCAACTGCAACAACTTTTTTCTTGTCTTTTGGTTTGACAGTTTTTTGGGGTTTCAAAGCTTTCATGGATTACTCAGATTATAAATGTCCCTGTTTGAGAATGCGATGGAAAAGTACTTTTATGCAAGTCGAGATAAATATGTGAAGGAGATTATCTTATTTTGCGGAAAAACATTGTTGAACGTACGTTTGGCTTTTCTTAACACTCCGCTAAATAAGCCCAAGAAGTCATATAACCATCAGATTTAGTCCAATTGACATTTAGTGTGTGTTTGGAAACTCTGTTGGGAGAAAGGAGTTATGGCTTCCAAGGTGATTTTATAGATTTCGAGTTGGTTTTACAGATTTTGAAATGTTTTTATGGATTTCGAGGTGGTTTTTACAGATTTCGAAATGGTTTTACAGATTTTGAAATAGTTTATCTTGGTTTACGTGCACCATTGGGGAAAATGAGTTCCCAAATAAGCATTTAGTTAGGTTTCTTAAATATCTATTCAATGGTTTGATCATTGCCGGTCTATAAGAAAAGACTCGCATGACCAACATTAAAACCCATTTAGGAGTGTATGATGTAAACAATAAAATGAATTGAGTTCTTACCTCTATGATTAAAGCTTACTCTAAACTAATTTCTATATTTAGGTTGGCAAGAAAAACTAATTCATGTATAATAGTGAAAGTAGTACCTCCAGTCCTTAATGTGAGATACGGTTGGCTTTTTTGAGGAAATAAAAAACTAAATAAACTGCTTAATTATAGCCTATATTCTAAAATATTTATTTATATCATTAAATTACATATCATTTTACAAGTTAGGCATATCAATTTAAAAAAAAAAGATAAATATATCAGTAATATAGTTTTATTAATCTCCTACCTAGCTTTTATATTGAGTATCGGATGTAATAATATTCAAACATCTAGGATAATGTCAAAACAATTCAACAACAGATCTAAATATATAAGCTTATCTAATTGGTTGGATTTTCCAATGAATAGCTTGTTATATTAGTAAATGTTTTATCAAAATGTTGTTACTCTCAATGCAAATGTAGTAAATAGCCTAAATTCGTGAACCCTGCTTGAATTTCCCAAATTTATAACTAGGAAAAAATCATAAATATAAACCAATTGGATAAAATTCTCCAAGTGTTCACACGTTAAAAGTGGTAGCAACGTTGTTGTGTAGCTTATTAAAATCGTTACACAAATTGTCAATCCTTTAAAAGTCCAATCAATTTCATAAAATTTGACCATATTAATTAAATTCTCTTAAGTGTTATATATGTCAATAGTAGAAATGTAGTCCATTTTAAATTCCTGAGTATTGCACAGTTGTCAATTGACCAAATCAGTCAAATTTTCAAAGTCTTTCACATGTTAAATGTGATAGTCAATGACATTATACAATTTATTAAAAGATTTTTTTCCTTTTCGAAAGCATCGATCTGTTCTTATTTGAACCTTGGTCGTACAAAGCAAATGAAAATGCCACCATGAATATGTGCCAATTTGGGAATCCTTTGAAAAATTGCTTTTACGCAAGTCATGATAAGTATATCAGAGGAGTTTTCTCTCGACTTGTGTGCAACGTGAAAAAAAGAGAGAAAAAGCTTTACCAAACGCTCGTGTCAACGACCATCCCATTAATTGGGACCATGTACAGTGACACTTTCGTCGAACCAAGATCATCGAAAACAAATTATTTACAGCATAATTCGCTCAATGAAGTTTAGCATCCACATCATCATAATGTTAAACTTTGGATGAATCCCTGACTGTTCGGGTTTCACATTAAAAACACGTTACACACAAGTTGGGATAAAACCCCTCTCATATACTTACCTTAACTTGCGTAAAATCATTCTCCCAACGAATTTCTAAACACGCGCTGAATGTGACTGACTTATTACACAGGTGCAAAATTATATCATTAAAATCTCAGAAAAGCAACCATCTCATAAATCGGAGTGACCATATCATATATAACTGGTAAAAAAAACAAGGTTTAAAGGTTTATATTTATTTTTGGCAAAAAAAGTTTATATTTATGCCTTTTATATAAAACCTCAAGCCTTGATCATAGAAACAACAAAATGGAAGGAATTGTCAGATGAATTAGATCACCGAGGCTTCGACACTTGCATGCGCAATATTAACTTCTATTCTTCCAACATAGAAACATACGTACCAACCGAAGAGTACTATATAATTAACATATAAAATCATACATTGGCAAGTAATAAAAAAAAAAACGTATGTGTCCATTTGAGAAGGCGGTAGAGAAGTACTTTTACGCAAGTTGAAGTAAATACATGGAGGAGATTATCGTGTTTTGCGGAAAAATACTGTTGAACGTACTTTTGGGGAGTAAATAATCTTTTCCAAATAAGTACCAAGACTACAGAGTTCCATATCAACACCAATGATTCATTTCACACATACACGTGCTACCACATGTAAAAATTAGTTAACTTTTTGTTGGAGAAGTTAAAGAAGTTAAATACATTTTCTAAATATATTTATATTTATTATTTTCTCTTAATTAATTTATTTGACTTATAAATAAAAATTTATATATATAAATACTTTTAAGTAGTGTATTTTACTTCCTTAATTTCTCCAAAAAATTCAACTTGTTCTTATATTTAGGATCGCTAGTAGTATATTATATACACACATTCATCACACGTTTTATTTTTTTTTCTACCTCATGAAAAATTGACTATTGTTTCTATTTTTGTCATTGATAACTAATACCGAAATATCTCTCATACATGATACTCAACCTACATTAATTAATGTAAGGAATAAAAATAATCAAAAAAATTTGCTAAAATGTCCTATATTTTAAACAAATTAACAATAACTTGTTGAAAATGCCAATGCCTTGCATCATGAACCGAGATGAGCAAATAGATTAAGTAGATAGCAAGAATAACAACATATATGCAACAACAGAAAGCTCCAACATACATATCATTGGGTAAATTAAAATAAACAGAAATAAAAATATATGAAACAAATAGTCGAACCCTTTTACAACATTCAAGCTCAATTTTTAACTGCTCGTCATTGCTCCTCTTCATGCTCTTTTCAAGATCTTCTATCTTCCTTTCTATGAATTCAATATCCTAGAATGTGATACAAAAAGCATGGCTCAGAACATTATATCAGCGGCTGTATTAGAGTGCAACAAAAACTTATTGGGACAAAAGAATTTTACATGTGCCATGCCATTGTATAAAGCCACCATCAGCACATAGAAATATGAGTTTTAAAATTTTAAGTAATGAGTCACTAATAATGATATCCAATTTTGTAGTTTAAGATTTGATTTGCATACTGAAGAGACCATACCCTGCCTGAAAAAATGCACAAGTAAAAAGGCATACCTTTAGCCGTAACTCTTCATTAATAACCTCTAAATCCCGCATTGGATCTACAGAATCATCTACATGGATAATATCTGAGTCCTTAAATGCCCCTAACAAACAGGAAGGACCAAAAGTTATAATTCCCAAGCTGATATTAGAATTGCCAAAGATGCAACATGGTTGAAAATGCTAAACAATTAGTTTGGACATCTTACTTAAAACATAAAAAATGCCATCTACTGCTCTTATGTGAGATAAGAAACTATTGGCCAATCCTTGCCCTTGATGGGCACCTTGAACCAATCCAGCTATATCATGGATTTCTAAGAAAGCTGACACCTATATGAAAACATAGAGGATAGACCGATTCATCGATAATAAATGATTCAAATCTCAATTCCGGTAATTAGAAATAAGTAAGAAATGAAGCTGGTATGACTGAGGCACTAACAAATTGATAGTGCTCAGCCTCAATGCATTGTGTATATATATAAGTCTGTTAGATATGATTAGTTTTGATGATGTCAAATATAAAATGGCAAAAAGTTTTTCACAATGCAAAAAGTTTTTACAATACATATTTACCATGCATAATGATTTTACAATGCATATTGATTTACTACGATATTTGTGCATTATTTTAATTGGAGGATGATGTGGTTTTGAATATATTTTGGATGTTAAAATGCTTCAAAAAGATGTTTTATTATCATACATTGAGTTACCATTCATCTAAGATTCATTTGGATGTTCAAATCTGATTCTGGAAGTTAATACTCGAGTATGATGAGTTTTTAGGGTTTCCTATGGCATTACTTGAAGCAAAACTCGAATATACACTTGAAATATTGAATTTTGGGGTCAACACTCGAGTGTTGGGTTACAAAACTCGAGTATTAGCCTTCTAGGGGGTCAACACTCGAGCATTGGGGTCACAAAACTCGAGTATTAGCCTTCTGGGGGTCAACACTCGAGTGTTGGGGTCACAACACTCGAGTATTAGCCTTCTGGGAGTCAACACTCGAGTATTGGGGTCAGAAAACTCGAGTGTTGGCCTTTTGAAAGTCGATACTCGAGTACTGGATAGTCAACACTCGAGTATTGGCCTCCTCTGTTTTCTGTCAGCTCAACATATGTTTGGTATTTTGGCCATATCTCCCAAAATACATATCCGATTGATGTGAAACCAATTTTGTATGAAACTAGACTTAAAATTCGGTTCATAGACACCTAGAAAAAGATCAAATGATTTCATATGAAGGAGATATAAATTTCTAAATTTGGTGGTCGAATTAAACGCTTTATCACTGACCTTTGCTTATTGTATTTATCATAACTTTCTTTATATAACATTTTTGGGACTAATTCTTATTTCACATGAAAGTATACATTCAGGGCTTTCCATTGATATATTATTTGCAAAGTTTGGATTTGAATTGAGAGAGTTATGGGCGTTGCAAGTTGAGCCATATGCTGAAATATCGACTGTGACCTGTGCAAGTTCGAAAATGGAGTAGAACTCGAGTTTCTCATTTCCAAACTCGAGTATCGTGCTTTCTACATATTTTTCCAGTTCTGAAACTTCTTTTAATTACTCGAGTTACAAATAGAAGTTTTACAAAACTTGAGTTGTGTTTTCTAAAACTCAAGTATTGGAACTCAAAATGCTTTACAACTGAATACTTCCATGTGAAACTCGAGTATTGTAAAGGAAGTGTTGTCATCACTCGAGTTCTGGCTTGTAACACTCGAGTATCAAACTTCATTTTCAAAATACAGAACAACGCTTGAACAAAGAACACTCGAGTTACAAATGGAAGTATTGGCAACACTCGAGTATTGATTTTGTAATACTCGAGTATTGGGCTGTTTTTAAACTTCAGA